>ML811206.1:94173-112813 GCA_009831015.1 Picea engelmannii | reverse complement strand
TCTCTCTCTCTCTCTATATATATATATATATATATATATATATATATATATATTACTTTGAATGAACAATCATTTTTTGTGTATTTGGAGGTCTTAGGATATGGAATTAGTAATAATGACTTTATTTTGGTATATAATTACTTTTTAATATATTAAAAAAAATACATTGGTTTGAATTTGTTTTCCATTTTCCGTCACTTCAATTAATAGATCTAAAAAAAAATGTAGTGGTTACAAAGGTTGTAATATATTATAAAATAAATCAATATTTTTTAACATATTAATATATTCTAATATATTTTATAATATCAATGTTTTTTAATTCTTCAATATTAATGTATTAAACCTAAGCACTGAGAGGGATCAAAACTAAAGATTAAAGGTTAAAGGTTTTCATCTCAAAAGATTTGATCCCTAAGATGGATCTATGTTGGTTATATATGTCCTCCACGCCATTGAAATGCTTTAAGAAAGATCCATCTTGACTTATATGTGTGTGTGTGTGTGTGTGTGTGTGTGTGTGTGTGTGTGTGTGTGCCACTCAATTCCATGTTGAACACAAAAGGAATTACACATCTTCCTCTTAGTGCTAAATAGATAGTTGAATAACCATAAGAAAATGTTTAGTTTTAGTGGTTATCTCTCTCTCTCTCTATAGTTGATATTAAAATATTTTACTTAACATGAACCTTGAAATATTTTATTTATGGTTCACATTTAAATATCTTTTTGTTATTAATATTTTTTAAATTTAATTTGTCAACTCCATATTAAGCATTGAAAGAATTACACATATCCCTCAAATATACTTGTAAATTTTATGCTAAAATTGTAATAATCCTTTACATATAGTCAGAAAAGTGTTAATGAGTGCATGTTTTGATATCTAAAATAGTTAAGGATATTCTAAGGTTTTCAGTAAAGTGTCAATCATTGTAAATTATGATATAATATGTAATTTTGTGTGAAGGTCATTTTGAAAAAGAAGGTTCTAAACCTATTTCATAAGCATTCTATTGAGTGAAGAGGAGGCCATATTCAGAGGAAGGAGATATCATATCAGAAAATAAGGAAATGAAGACATTGTCGGTTAGAGCTAAAGAAGTAGAAACCAAGTTCAAATAACCACTCAAAATTATCATGAATTGTATAAATAGAAGGCACTCGATCATGGGAGCTTGGGGTAAGAAACATACATCCAAGGAGGTGAGTTATATTATTCTACTCAAACATGCGAGATAAATTCTGACCAATCGAGTAGAATGAAAAATTCGGATGAAGACACCAAGTGGACAATGCTAGACTTCTTTAGAGATATCATGTAGTGGGAAGGAAAAATACAATTGGGAAGGAACAATACAATGATCATATAAGGTTCACAATCAACATAGTGAGAACAATGATAGAATTATTTAGAGATATCATGGAGTGCGAAGGAACAATACAATGAACATATAAGGTGCACAATCAAAATAGTGAGAATATAGAGAAAGATAATTGAATGTCACACTCCATAATCAATGCAACAAATCCCAAATCCTATGAGAAATAAGGGGTTTGAAAGAAGCGGTTGGAATAGGTCAAAGTTTTCAATTGTTAAATTAACCTTGGATTCATAAAATGATAATTAAGTTAACCTTGATTTACTCATTAGTGAGTTCGCTATAGGTATTTTAGAGTCCCATGGTACTGAGTAGCTAATGGTATTCACCCATGATATTTGATCCACAGTAGTCAATCTTAAAACTAAATTAGATGACCTATCAAGCTTCAAACAAAACAAAATCTCTCTCCCCTATCCAACAATTGTGAGATCAGTCACTCGCTTTTGTGCCCCCAACATCTCGATGCCATTAATAACTGTTCTTTTTGGATCCAATGCACTCACATGAATTTTATGAGAAATAAAAACTCAAAATATTTGAATACCATAGGCCACTCAAGCTAGAGAATCCAATCCTACACTAGGCTTTGATACCATATGTAAAACTGAGAATACCTAGAGAAATACAATGAAGACAAAGAAAGCAACATATGCATATAATATTTTTAACCTAAACACCCTTTATTGATAAAACCAAAACAATATATATATATGTGTGTGTGTGTGTGTGTGTGTGTGTGTGTGTGTGTGTGTGTGTGTTATTACCCTAATCTCAATCCAACGATATCCTAGTCCAAGCTTGAGCTCTCTAGCAAAAGTTGCCTATGGTATTGGGAAATTTTGAGTTGTTATTCCTGCAAAAATAATGTGAGTGCATTGGATTCCAACATAAAGGCTATTTATGGAATTGACATGTTGTGGGTGGAAATGTTATTGATTGATCTCATGGTTGTTGTAGAGAGGATAGGGACTATTTTATATTTAAATCTTGATTGGTTGTCAACTCCAAGGTGTATATTATTAATCGTAAGAGTGATTGATATCAAGAGTATGAAGGTTATCAATGATGCAAATATTTTGAATATAAAGAAGCACAGATTATTGCTTAAGTATAAAATACCTAGACTAATACAAAGCATCATATTTATTGGATTGTAGTGGAAGAGAATGGGGGGAATTTACAGGCACCATGGATTTTGATTCAAAAAGTATATAGGCTTGCACATTGTCTAATCTAGATGAGGGAAATTTGTCATTTCGCAAAAGATATCCTTAATTTGGTGATGTTAAAGATCCAAGGTTCAAATTTTGATCAAGATGATCTAAACAAGGGCCAAGAACTGAGGAAAGGGATAGAGCATATATGTTCCTGGATGAGTTTAAATTCACAATATTGCAATGCATACTCTTTGGAATTCATTATTTTGGCCATTTGATTTTAACTGAAGGTGAGGCAAAGAGTAGTTGTGAAGAAGAAAAGATTTATTAACAAACATTCACATAGTTGAGTGTGACCTTACTATATGAACATTTTTCTAGTGACTATTGAAGATTGTACAAATAGTTGGAAATTGTGGTTCAAATTACGCCATTGATTGCTCAATTGAAAAATGCAGGGATGTTGGATTTATTGCATTGTTTCTATTGAAATATGGGTACATTAGAGATAGTGTCTAGGAGTTATGATTCTATGAAAAATTATGAAAAATAATCGAGCTATATGTTCTAATTGCATGTCACCATTATAAATATTTGACCTATGTGTTTGGTGTTACATTGTCCCAATATAGTCTTGATGTCACTGCAATGTGCATCCTCAATGATCAACTAGTTTGAACATAAGGAAAACACCTTTGACTTGTGCTTCCTATGGTTGGAGGGTGAGAATTGCAGTGAGATATCAATAAAAAATACAAATGAATTTCCAAAAGTAGGTTCCATAGGGTTGGGAAATTCAAAGGTTCCTTTGTATGATTGATGGAGAGTTATATGCTTCAAGGAGTAAAGGGGCTACCTGCATCTCATAAATGGGAAATTTTACAAATGTACCAAATGAAAACTTTCATAATTCTCTTGTATTATATATGTATATATATATAGCTTGTTGAGTGATAAATTCTATTTAAAGGCTTGGTATTCTCCATTTCCAAGTGTGGCATGCATCTTGCTATAGCTTGTTGAGTGATAAATTCTATTTAAAGGCTATATATTTTCCATTGCCAAGTGTTTCATGCATCTTGCTATTTGACCATATTGATTGGATTGACCAATGGTAATAGAATATATATATTTGGTTTCTAGTTTTGCATGTATTGATAGATCCATGTTTATTGTACTTATGGTACTATGTTTGGTTTCAATATTTATTAAATAAGAAAAAGAACATTATAATCAAAGGAGTAAAAGAAAAAATGAGAATGAAGATACAACATGGACAATGGTAGGATTATTTAGATATATTATGGGGTGGGAAGGAACATTACAGTATTCTTTAGAAATATTATGGGGTGGGAAGGAACATTACAATGAACAAACAAGGTGGACAATTGAAAGAGTCAAGAAGATAAAAAAATAACATTGAACATCACACTCCATAACTAATGTGTCAAATCCTTAATTCGAAGAGATTGAGACGATTGAATGATGAGGATATTAAAATGATCCAAGAAGACGAAACAGGGAAATAACGGGCCTTAAAGAAAGAAGAAAGGAACAAGGGAAATCATATTTGTTTTTTCGAAATGTCAAACCCGAGATTGACGTTTTTAGAGGAAAAATTCAAAAACATGGATATATAACCAACATGAATGTAGGGAAACTAGAAATTATGGTATGGAATTGTAGAGGGATACTTTGTAGGAGGGGTCATGGTTTCATGCCACTAGTATAAATTGAATGACATCATACTAATAGTTTAAACCAATGAACACAAAAATTGTCGAGTTAATAAAATTCAAAGGAACAAAATATGGCTAACTAGAAGTTCCAAGAAGTAAGTAATCATAAATGGAAAGGGGGGATTGCATGCATAATAAAGGAGGAGTTACAATATGATACACAAATGAAGAAAACTAAAAAAATAAATCAATATGTCTCACTCAAAATAAAAGAGGGAAGCGATAGTACCTTCTAAGCATCGTGTCA
The DNA here is from genome assembly GCA_009831015.1 of Picea engelmannii. NCBI lineage: Eukaryota > Viridiplantae > Streptophyta > Pinopsida > Pinales > Pinaceae > Picea > Picea engelmannii. Next base: position 108,285 of record ML811206.1, on the reverse strand, counting down.
TGGCATGTCCCAAAAACCAAAATTGTATATCAAACAAGTGTTGTGTGGCAGCGTAGTCTTTGCCAGGTTGAATTGGGAATAAATGCACAGGGATGGGAAAAGGTTGTGGGGGAATATGGAAACTGCAGTGGAGATGTGGAAAGCAACATGAAGCACAGGTGGTATCCATGCAGTAAATGACACATGGCCTCTAGAGTTTCATTTATTTTTTGAAAGTATATAATCTATTTGCTATGTTGAAATTTTTTGTGTATTTTTGTCTGTATATGTGGTAGGAAAAAAAAATTATATTCAAATTAAATAAATACAATTTCTTGACATTCAGAATAGTGGAAGATAAAAATTTATGACGACATAAATTTAAAAGGATATAAAAAACAATTTAATTTGAAATATATCAAATAAGTTACATATTCCTGGAAATTTAAATGCATTTGTCATATAGATTGGGATTGGGGATTCCGCGGACCATAAGCATAGTGCAAGATAAAAAAATTATGAGGACATAAATATAAAAGGAGACTAAAAATAGTTTTATTTGAAAAATATCAAAAAATAATATTGTTTGTTACAAATTCTTGGAAATTTAAATGTGTTTGTCATATAGACAGGGATTGCGGCTCCTGCAGACCATAAGATAAACATGTACAAGAAATAGGATTGTAGAAAGAATAAGTGGGCGACGGTAGAGTGTAATACCTGAAAATAATAAATTGAAAGGTATTAGTCTTTGGATAGACATTTCTATTTTTAAAAGTGGAATAATTGGGTTGATAAACAAAGAAGGATGTGATTAGTATAGGCTTACAGTGATGGTACATATGACCCCTTTTGTTATTTTATTGTTGATCCCTTTTCATTGATGTTGTCGACGACTAATGGAATCGTGGAAGCTGCATGTTGCCTTTTGTCGGCGGCATGCTTCCATGTAGCTTCTCTTTGGGGAGACGTTGATATCATTCTGGATTTTTATGTTGAAAATTTCATTTTCTAATTCCCTCAAGCTGATAGAAATATTACGCAGAGCCTGATCAATTTCCTCATTTTGTACCGAATAGTCGACTAGCCAGTTGTTGACGTCATCTTGACCATATTCAAGGATGTTGTAAAACTTTTCCAAAGACAATGCCTTAAAAATATCAACCTGTTTATTGAAGGCTTGCTTAGTTAAGGGAAAGGAGTTGACGATTAAGTTGGGGTATTGGAAGTCGTTGGTCCTTCCGGCTAAGTCTATTCTGGTCATCTTTGTGAATAATTTTTCTTTCTTTTATATGGCTTGTTCACATGTTTTGACAATGAGATGCAGGTTCTTCACTTTTTCTTTCCAGCATGCATTTAATTGACCGATCCAGTTTTTGGATGAGATATCTTGTTGTTTTCTTCTCGTTTCTGTCATGTTGTTGAAAATGGTGCCAAAAGGAAGGACCTTGTCTAAATAGAAATCTTCCTCATCTTTTAAATCAGATTGCAAATGTTTGAGAAAATTATGTGCCCTTGTTCCAAGGGAAGTCATGGTTTGTGATGTTTCCCACACCTCAGTAATTAGTTGCATTCATTTCTTGATATTATTCTCCACATATAATCTACATGATGCGAGGAGGATGGAGGATCCTTTTAACTTGGCTACAAGGGTGGAAGGCATGTCTATATCCAAAGGATTGGCAAGCAATGGCACATGAATCAAAGCTTCTTCCAATTCCTTGACCCAACCCCTTAGTCTGGCATTCTCGACCTCAATGCCTCCAATTGAATCATCAAGAGCATCTCTGGTCACTATGTGAAGTTGACAGATTTGGGATGGCCTCATTTTCGCAAGGCTAACCTCTAAACGATATTTTCCTTTCTTATTTTTTACATTTTGTTTTTCAATAATTAAGTTTTTGGACTCATTGTCAAAAACAATGCTCTGGAACATGAAGGATTCATATTCGTCAAAATTTTCGGTATCAGATATGTCCATTGGATGAATATGTTGGATCGAGTCTCTGGGATGATCAAGGTGGAAGAGTGCGCTATCCAGATCATGTTCAAGTTCCATGTTCTCACACTCAGTTTCAGGCTATTCTGCATGTCCCACAATTTTTTTTCTCTTCCTGTCAACTGGAAGCTTGTGAGAACTATAAATTTTAGGGTGAGGAGGGTCCTTATCTCCTGCTCCATTTGAAGAAATCTGATTTTTTGTGTTTCTATGGTGGGCCGTTGGAGCGATGCTCTGGGATGTCATACTTTTGGGAGTGTTATCCTCCCATTGAACACTATTCTCACAAGGAAATTTTCCTTGTTGCTCATGTAACATCCCTTCTTCTTTTTTTACAACATCAAGCCTCACATAACAAGTGCAATTTTTTTTATTTTTTTTTGGTGTGTGTGTGTGTAGAAAGGTAATAATGACATTATACTCAACATTGCAACACGACGATGAACACAACGCATGCAACGCACACAACAACAACATAATGACCAATCATAAAATCACATCAAGCACCTAGAAGCAACATACGACATTCGACCGATGAAGAATAAGAATGACTACCCGCCCGTCCTAACCTACAATGGTTAGGACCTCCAGGACACATAAGAAATGCTCAAGCCCAGGTTCCCATCAATTTTAATCATTTAAGGTCTCAGGGATGGCCACTGTTCTGAGGAATAGGGAGGTGTCTACATCCCGCCCGACACAAGCAAACCAAGTCTACTAAGATAAAGACAATCATCCTAACATCCCAACGCACCCAAAATTAATTACACAAGTAACTAGAACCCTTACAGTGAGCAACCAATCACATGGAACGTTTACAACACCACGTACAAACATTAATTAATATTAAACAACAACCCCATCAGCGGGAAGCACAAGCTAAAAATGACTTCGTCAACAACCCAACCATTAATCAAGGCTAAAAGGGCATTATCTATGACTTAAATTGGTGTTAATTACAGATTAATTAACCAGTCTAAATTCCATTAGTCAACGAGTTACCGACTGAACTTTAAAAATAAAGTAAATTTAAATAATTGCAAAATCCCAATTACTAATATCATATTATCTTATTATACTTATCTTAAAAAGACATTGCATTTTATATATGATCCAATAGCAGTAAATTTTTATTAAATCAAACCTATATTAATTTCTAGCTATGGAAATTTATATTATTAAAAGATAAAGGCAAGTGTTGTTTGAACCAATCTATTCATAACAAGAAATATAAAACCACCATTTTTTTTGTCAACATATGAAAAATTCAATTCCACAACTTATTGGTGTGGGAATATTGTTAGCAACCAAACCATTATGCCATGTAACAACATCTAAATCAACAAACAAGAAAACTGAATGCAAAGTCGTAAATCTTGATTTGAACAAAAACCTAAATCTTGATTTTAAGAATTTAAAATAAACAACAATAATAATTACTAACAAAAATTTACCTTTAGGTGCTTCACGACAATTAGGCAACTACTAGTGCATGCCAGAAGATCCGAACGACATCGCAGAGAAGATTTGGTCAATGGAGGGCATAAAGACAATTGCGCAACTTTATGGGTTATAAATTAATAACTTACACTAAGCAGTTAATTTTGAAATAATATCTAATAAATTGTTTAACTATCACTATATGCCACATTATCCTAATAGCATTGTATAGAAATTTTTATAAACGAAAAGTTTGTAACATCGATTTAAGGAACCAGAAGTTTGTGATGTGAATACCTCTGTAAGACTTCGATATTTGCAACGATATAATTCAAAAGTTTCAACGAAATGAATTCATAAGTTTCAACTGATGCTGCATCGAATCTTGGGCAACCTTTAAGTATCGTTATCTAGAAAAGTAGTAATAGTGTGTAACAGAGAATTCAACCAGAACTAGGAGAATATTTATTGGCATACTCTATTCGTATTATTGAGCTTTTGTTGTTCCTGTAGTTTTGCAGATGTGATGTTTTTGTTTTATGTAAAGTGGTGGGAGGAGTTAGAATGTAGTTTAAATGGCGTTTTATGTTTTTTTTTTTTTTTGCATCAGAACAGTATGGCTATCGCAACCCTAAGATATATGTTATAGCCATGAGACATAAAGATCCTATGGCATAGATGCCATTCAAGAAGAAAGGTTTGACGCAGACATCCCATCTTAAAAAAAAAATCATTCTTTGAACTTGTCTAGATTCTCCCTCACTTCCAAATTCGTGGGCAGCCCAACAAGGAATCATGGGAATAATTATGAGCATTTTTCAAAATAATTAATCACTCGCAAATCCAATATTTAGTTTCAAAAACCAATCATTAAAAACATAGGTCTATAGAGTCGAAGGATGCAAGGATAGTAAATCAAACTGGAACAGATTCGCTAAGCATCATGTATCAATAACAGAAACATTTTAGTGCGATCTCAGTCATATTTTCCAGGAAGACCGTGGCCAAGGATACACTAGGAGGGAATTCTTAATTTTCCTTCCATTAATAAAATGACATTCGTTGTACCTATCTTGTCGAACGTTCCTAAAAAAGGCACTCCCTCAAGAAGTCACACAGAAAAAGAAAAAGAAATCGCTCAATAAAGAAGTCACCCCGATAGAAATTCGCTCAATCATGACGACGCACAAGTAAAAAGGAATTCTCTCAGTAATGAAGATGCACATGTAAATAAAGAATTCACTCAGAAATGAAGACACATAGGCAAATAAAGAATTCGCTCAGCAATGAAGACGCACAGGTAAATAAAGAATTCACTCAGCAATGAAGATGCACAGGTAAATAAAGAATTCGCTCAGTAATGAAGACGCACAGGTAAATAAAGAATTTGCTAAGCAATGAAGATGCACAGGTAAATAAAGAATTCGGTCAGCAATGAAGACGCACAGGTAAATAAATATTTATCTCAACAATGAATATGCACGGGTAAATAAAGAATTCACTCAACAATGAAGATGCATAGGTAAATAAATAATTCGCTCAACAAGGAAGATGCATAGGTAAAAATAAAAAGGTGATCGCAGTCCTCAAGCTATCAGAATGAGGAACAGGGTCAAGGTTTATGAAATTCTATCCCAGGAGTAAAAATTTGGCAAAACAATAACACACCCAATCCAGAAGACATGGTGAAGGTATGCCAAAAATAATAAAGGAAAACAGGGTTAAATCTCTCTTCCAGTACAAATGTAGATTTATAAATTCATCCAAGAAAGTGCAGGGTTACAATTTTCCTTCAAACAAAGCATCAGGGCACATGGAAAACCATCTTCCAAGGACAACCTCAGAGGTGAAAGCAACACATGGGCATTCTATCAAGGTATAAAATGCACAGTGGAAGAAAAGGTTATGCCGACAACAAAAATTCCATGGTTAAAGAAACACATCAGGTGCAAGATATCATTCAACCAATGACAAATAATCATAGGTAGACAACTAACAGGTGTGTCCTTCGCTCATCATCCTTGCATAGAAAAATAGGGCATTGAGATCCATAGGTCTTTTAACGCTAAGGCAATGACCATAGATCAGGCTCCTGGCTGATTGCTCAGGCAAGGACTGGCGAGCTAGGAATGAAGGAAAAACAATCACATGGGTCACAGTCAACACCATAGGGCTACCAAGTCATGTGGGGAACAAAGGCCATGGGAGTCAACAATCATCGAGCTAGGCTAAGAACAGTTTCAGTCGCCGAATTAAATAAACATCATTTTACTTTTCCATTAAATAAGCATATCCAAGCCTAAGTCCTAATACATTCTACCATACAAAATGAAGAGAGCATACTGTTGCCTGATCGCCCACTCCGAATGAAATCCCATGCACTCCATGCAACCCCTGCTCGCTGACCGTTGAGACTTCATCGGTACCTCCCATCCAATGCTAGGGGTAATCTTCTTCCCCCTTAGCCCCCTGATCTGCAAAGGGGCCACACACACTATCCAGATTTTTCAACTAGCTCCCAGCTCGCCTCGCAAGGCCGAGCTACCACTCCTCTCCGAGATGGGTATCCCAACTCCCACAAGTAAATCAGTTAAGTAGATATTTCTACAGCGTAACTTTACGCAAACATAAGATCCCCTTTCATCCTTCTCCTTCCCTCATTATATAGAGTTTTGAACTTCTTTTCTTTCCTAAAATCTCATTTCATTAAAGTTTTAAAAATAAATTTCTAAAAATTCCTCTCCGTACAAGTGTCCCCCATCCCCTACATTCCTCCATTATTTAATTTCTTTAATTAATTAATTATCTTATTTCCCTCACCCACCTAGAGTTACTCCTAGAATCACTCCTAGGTGTCCCCAAAATCTCTTACGGGTTTTAATAACTTTCCTTTTTATTAAATTGCTTGTTCAGTTTAAATTAGAAAGATCTTAAATGGTGGATGCTTTACTAAGTTTGACCTTCCTCTTTTTCCCTTAAGTTTACCCTTTTTCCCTTTTTATGGTTACCTCTTTTCCTAGTTTCCTAAAATTTTAGATTTTCCCTCTTTCCCCTTTTTAATTAGAACTCAAAAAGGCAGGTGTGGAAATTAACCATTTTTCCCTTTTCTTATTAGGGAATTTGTTTTAAAAATACTTAACACGTTATGCGTCCTAAGGCCATCTAGGTTCACTCCTCTATCATCAACAACGATACGTGCCCTTCAGGACGCATTAGGTGCTCCAAGGGTGCCACTCGCCTCATTTGTTCCCTTGTGCGACATGCCCTTCATGATGCACTACGTTCTCCAAGGGTGTCACTCGCCTCTTGAATGACTTGGTAGACATCAATAAACCCTGGAATCAACACTCTGCCAGGTGAACTTGTGGGACACTAAGGGCTTCTATGGAATAAGGCCCCCGCCTTATTGCGCACCCCTTAGAATCACCATGAGCGACTGTCGGAGTCTTCCCTCATGACATCGTGGGTCCTCTTGAACTAGGTAATCGTTAACCTACAGTTCAATCCAGGATGGGAGTCCTAGTAGGCTATAGCAGGGCTATTGTCCACACCTCTCCCTCAACATCTCTGGTAGTCATGCATGACCCCTTTACTCCATATGTGAGTCTGGTTGGCAAGCTATCATCAGCCTGCATCATCAACAAATCATTTTAGAACATATACATATCATATCATCTAGTCAGATGCACTAATATCACAGTAAAACAATCAAACCCCAATGGTACACTCCTTGACTCGATCTAGAGTCCAAGGGGTTCCATCGATACCTCTGCATCCTCAAGGTCCAAAACCCTGCACACTCAGTAAAACTAAGTCAATAGCACTTGTCTATGTCAATGTAGTAAAACAACATGTCATCAACCCATAACGCCTCATAATCAAAATCAAATGTTTTAATAGCATAATAATCCAGATTACTTGCGAGAAAGTGTCCTCAAAGAAGGGATGATTTTAAGGATGGAAATTTATTTTAAAATGTAGAAACCTTAGCGAATCTTACTTATCCTTCATATGCAAAATATAAATGTTTGGTGATATTTTTGTAAAAATATTCAAATTTCTAAGGATTTTATATAGTTTTTATAAATTTTTGGCGATTTTTAAGGTAAAATAATTTTATCCTAGAGAATTTGGGTGAATCATTTTTAAAATAGCGAATCTTTTTTTTGGAAAAACCATGGAAAATTAGACCGTGAACGAAATTTATCCCCTAAAATCATCCATGCCTCAAAGAATAAGTTCGCTCAGTGTGCCAGAGAGGGATTTTACATACACCCCCTCTTGGTCTAAACTTTGTCCCGAAGTTTCACAATATAAATGCCGAAATAAAGTGTATCACAGTATCATATGTCTATCTATAAAACAAAAATGGAAACTACTAGCGCATATCATATGCATCCTCCCAGGTCGTTGAGTGCGGACTATAATTGTCCCACTGGACCTTGACCTGATCTATCGTTTGACAGCGTAGCTGTCGAACACGATGATCCAAGATGCGGACCGGATCAGCCGTGAGCGCCCCCTCATCCAATACCTGCAAGGAAATCATGTCAATAACATGTGTAGGATCACTAATATAATGTCTCAAAACAGATACATGAAAAACATCATGCATACGCCTCAAAGAATCAGGCAAAGCTAGTCGATAGGCCATGGGCCCCTTTATCTCCACAATCTCGAAAGGGCCCATGAGCCTAGGAGAGAGTTTATCTCCCTTACCAAACTTGATCGAACTTGTATTCGGTTTAACCCGCAAGAATACTCGATCATCGACCTCGTAACTACGGTCGACACAGTGCGCATCGGCATAACTCTTCTATCGATCCTACACTTCTTTAATCCTTTGTCTTATTGTTTGAATTTTCTCTTCCATTTCTTGGATTGCTTCTGGTCCTACCAGGACCCTATCCTCAAGTCGATCCCAACTCAAAGGGGTCTGACACGGTCACCCATAAAGAAACTCGAAAGGCGCCATCTTACTGTTGCTCTGGTAACTATTGTTGTAAGTCAAATCCACTAGTGGAAAGAACTCTTCCCAACGCTTTTTTTGGTCCATCACGTACATGCACAACATTTCCTCCAAGGTCTGGTTCATTCCTTCAGTCTACCCATCAGTCTCCAGGTGATACACAGTACTAAATTTAAGTTGGGTTCCCAAGGCTTCTTGGAAACTCGTCCAAAATCGTCCAGTAAACATCGATCCTCGATCAAATATAATCCTCTTAGGCATGCCATGTAGCCTCACAATCTCACTGATGAAAACTCTATATATGTCAGGTTTCTAATACATCGTATGCATAGGAATAAAGTGAGCACTCTTCGTCAGAGTGTCTACTACTAAGAAAATTGAGTCATGTCTCCTTGCCATTAGTGGGAATCCAACAATAAAATCCATCGAAATAACCTCCCATTTCAATTCCAAAATAGCGTGTGGTTGTAGTAATCATGTTGTGTGTCTATGTTTAGCCTTTACCTGCTGACATTCTAGACATCTGGCCACATAGTTGAGTATGTCTTCCTTCATTCCCTTCCAGAAGAATAAGGGTTTAAGGTCTGCCCTCAACTTCGTGACTCCCGGGTGAGCCATGTAGACTACTCTATGAGCCTCGCTTAGGATCAACATCCTCAACTCGTCATTCGGCAGTACGTAGATATGATTTTAAAACACCAATAAACCATCACTATCAAATGAAAACCCTTCAAATTGTGGTACCATCATTGTGTTTTATCCGGTAAAACCCTCGACCTCTTTGTACCAGTCATCGTCACACTGTAAAGTGAGAATATTTTCACGTAGATTCGTCTGAAGTGGCAGCACCGAAAAGATGTGTGGTCTCTGACTCAATTCATCCGCCACTCGGTTCACTGTTCCTTTTATGTAGGTAATCTAAAAGTCGTACTCGCTAAGCAATTCCGACCAACGTCGTTGTCGTGCGTTCAGGTTGCTTTGCGTAAAAATGTGTTTTAGTCCACAATGGTCAGTCTTTAGTTCAAATTTTCTTCCAACAAGGTAGTGTCTCCAAACCTTCAAGGAATATACAATGGCTAACAACTCCAAATCGTGCATCGCGTAGTTGTCCTCATGCCTTCTCAGTTTCCTTGAAATGTAAGTGATCAATCATTCATCTTGCATCAAGACTCTGCGTAAGCCTTCCTTGGATGCGTCAATGCATACCAAGAATTTTGCGTCCATGTCTGGGACCTTTAGTATCGGTGTTGTTGTCAACAACTCCTTGAGCCTCTTAAATTATTCTGCACATTTCTCGGTCCAAACAAACTTCTTGTTTTTCTTTCTGTAATTTCATGATCAGATTTGCTATCTTTGAAAACCCTTCTATGAACCATCAATAGTATCCTGCTAAACCCATGAAGCTACGCACTTCTGGGACATTCGTCGGCACATATGATTCCATGATAGCCTCAACCTTTGTTGGAACCATTGCGATGCCTTCGTCGGAGATGACATGCCCTAAGTAGTGAATCTTCGATTGATAAAATGAGCATTTGGACAACTTCCCATACAATTTGTTCTCTCGCAGACACTATAGTACCAAACGCAAGTGCTCTTCATGTTCCTACATCATCCGAGAGTAGATCAAAATATCGTCAATGAATACTTGGATGAACTTGTCCAAGTAATCGCGAAACACCCCATTCATAAAACTCATAAATACCCCTGGGGCGTTTGTCAGTCCAAATGGTAAAACAATAAACTTGTAATGTCCAAACATCGTCTTAAAGAAGGTCTTAGGGACATCATCCTCCTTGATCCATAACTGGTGATACCCTGATCGCAAATCGATCTTGGAGAACACCATCGCACCCCTCATTTGATCGAACAGATCATCAATCCTTGGCAACGGATATTGATTCTTGATCGTGGCCTTGTTCAATTGACGGTAGTCAATGCAGACCCTCCACAACCCATCCTTCTTTCATATGAAAATAACAGGTGCACCCCAGGGTGAAACACTAAGACGTATCAGTCCTAGGTCTAGCAACTCCTTCAGTTGCATTTTCAACTCTTGTAACTCCGGGGTCGACATCCAATAAGCAGGGATGATTTTAAGGATGGAAATTTGTTTTAAAATGTAGAAACCTTGGAGAATCTTACTAATCCTTCATATTCCAACTATAAATGTTTGGCGATATTTTTGTAAAAATATTCAAATTTATAAGGATTTTATATATTTTTTATAAAATTTTGGCAATTTTTAATGTAAAATAATTTTATCCTATAGAATTTGGGCAAATAATTTTTAAAATAGTGAATCTCGTTTTTGTAAAAACCCTGGAAAATTAGCCCATGAGTGAAATTTAGCCCCTAAAATCATCCATGTCGATAAGGCATTCTTGCTATCGGTTCAATCCCCAGTTTTAGGTTTATGGTAAACTCCAATTCCCTCTCTGGTGGCATCCCAAGTAACTCCTTCGAAAACACGTCCATAAACTCTCTCACCATCGGAAGGTGTTCTAGAACTTCCTCTACTCCCTTCTCGTTTAATGCAAGGATCACATAAATCTTGCACCCCTTGCGCATGCTCTTCCGAAGTTACAAGGAAGAGATAAACCTCAGGGAAAATCCTTGGTTTTTTCCTACAATCACACGTCTCTGTCACTCATCATCGACCAAGCTCAACCGTTTCTTCTTACAGTTGAGTATCACCTCATGTGATTCCAACCAATCCATACCAATCACGACATTATAATATCCTAGGATCGTGACGTACAGGTTGGCCCTTGTGAAAAACTCTCCCAGGTTAAGGAAAAAACCCGTAACCTTTCCTCCAACCTTTTGTTTGGCTTCTGAGGCCATCTCTACGAAGCTAAACTCATCCTGTTTGATTTCCTTTACCTTAATCCTTTTTAGCATTGCAACAGAAATGAAACTCTCAGTAGCACCGAGATCTATCAAAATACTAAGGGTATGGTTAGAGACGGTACCTATTGTCTCGAGCACAGTTGACTGATGGTCTGCCTAGTGGTTATTCACTGTTGCATGAATCCGATGGGCCTTTCCCATATCTCCCACGGTAGTGGGTTCGGCAGATCTGGACTCTCTAGTCCTCTCCATCGAGAAGTCATGTTGGTAGTGTGTCTCCCCACACGTCCAACACCCCTTCTTCGACCTAGTAGTCCTAGTACCCGAAGTAGAAGATGACAACCCTCCGGCCTAGAATCCTGGTTTGTTCTACTGAATAGGCCTAAACTAATGTTGTTGTGGTCGACAATGTTGATGATGTTGTGGTCCCCGATAAGTTGTCTGCTATTGAGGCATCAGTCGTCGAGGTGTAGTGAAATTCGATCCCCTCTGGAAGCCACAATATCCTAACATATGTCTAGATGGTGTTTGATGTTGCTTTTCTCGGGATGACACCTGCCTTGCTGGTCTCACTGGAGTCCTGGTCTGACCCCTGCTGATAAGATCCTCCTCTGCTATGAGGGCCTTCTAGACAACATCATGCAAGGTTTGAGGCATCAAAATCTTGACCTTTACACGTATGCTGCCATTAAGGCCGAACACGAACCTGTTGACCTTAAGTTTCTCAGTGTTAAGGTGCGGAGCATACCAGAGCAACTCCATAAAATAGACCTCGTACTCAAGAACCATACGATCTCCCTGTCGTAAGGTGTTGAACTCATTGACTGACGCTCAATGAATTCCTTTGAAATGTACCTCCCTCGGAACTATTCCTCGAACAATTCCCATGAAATGTCTTCGACGGCCATGGTCAACTGCGGTAGGAGCGTCTTCCACCAGAGAAGAGCGCTCCCCTTTAGTTGAAAGACTACCATGCAGACCTTCATGTTGGAGGTATAATCGCGAAGTGTGAAGCACATCGCCATGTTCTCCAACCATGGCTCAGTGGTTGCGCCATCCGGGGCACCAAAGAACTCGAGAAATTTGACCTTCTCGAGTTTACGATGAATGCTACCAGTACCGACCGGAGCGTGTGGTGGAACCTCAACGAGTGTCGGTGCCTTGGCCTCATCTCTATCCAAACGGATGATCAGTTCCTCAGACATGTGCTGAAAATATCTCATCATTCTGACCACATCGCCAACTGCTATATGCTCCTCTCCGACAACCTGCTCGTCTCCCTGGGGGTTAGCTCCCTCGCGCATGGATGCTACTAGAGGTGTTGTGCCTCCTCCCCTATCACCCCGTCGTCTTCCTTCATGGCATCCTCTAACCATGATTACCTACATGAATACAAGTCAACTCAATTAGTAACATTATAATCTAATCATATCAACGAAAGTCGTAGCGATCCCAAGTCGCCACTTGAACCCCGCTTTGATACCACATGTAACATCCCTTCTTCTTTTGTTACGACATCAAGACTCACATAACAAGTGAAAAAAATATTTATTTATTTATTTATTTTGTGTGTGTGTGTAGAAATGTAATAATGACATTATACTCAACATCGCAACACGATGACGAACACAGCGCATGCAACGCACATAACAACAACATAACGACCAATCATAAAATCACATCAAGCACCTAGAAGCAACGTATGACATTCAACCGACGAAGAATAAGAATAACTACCTGCTCGTCCTACCTTAAAATGGTTAGGACCTCCAGGACACATAAGAAATGCTCAAGCCTAGGTTCCCATCAATTTTGACCATTTAAGGTCTCAGGGATGGCGAATGTTCTGAGGAACAAGGAGGTTTCTACATCTCGCCTGACACAAGAAGACCAAGTATACTAAGCTAAAGACAATCATCCTAACATCTGAATGCACCCAAAATTAATTACACAAGTAACTAGAACCCTTACAGTGAACAACCAATCACATGGAACGTTTACAACACCACGTACAAACATTAATTAATATTAAACAACAACCCCCTCAATGGGAAGTGCAAGCTAAAAATGACTTCGTCAACAACCCAACCATTAATCAAGGCTAAAAGGGAATTATCTATGACTTAAATTGGCGTTAATGACAGATCAATTAACCAGTCTAAATTCCATTAGTCAACGAGTTACCAACCGAACTTTAAAAATAAAGTAAATTTAAATAATTGCAAAATCCCAATTACTAATATCATACTATCTTATTATACTTAGCTTAAAAAGACATTACATTTTATATATTATCCAATAACAATATTTTTTTATTAAATCAAACCTATATTGATTTATAGCTATGGAAATTTATATTATTAAAAGATAAAGGCAAGTGTTGTTTGAACCAATCTATTCATAACAAGAAATATAAAACCACCATTATTTTTGTCAACATATGACAAATTCAATTCCACAACTTATTGGTGCGGGAATATTGTTAGCATCCAAACCATTATGCCATGTAATAGCATCTAAATCAACAAACAAGAAAACTAAATGCTAAGTCGTAAATCTTGATTTGAACAAAAACCTAAATCTTGATTTTAAGAATTTAAAATAAACAACAATAATAATTACTAACAAAAATTTACCTTTAGGTGTTTCACGACAATTGGGAAACTATTAGTGCATGCCAGAATATCCGAACGGCATCTCAGAGAAGATTTGATCAATGGAGGGCATAAAGACAATTGCGCAACTTTATGGGTTATAAATTAATAACTTACACTAAGAAGTTAATTTCGAAATAATATCTAATAAATTGTTTAACTATCACTATATGCCACATTATCCTAACAACATTGTAGAGAAACTTTTATAAACGAAA
>ML811206.1:65073-85214 GCA_009831015.1 Picea engelmannii | reverse complement strand
GTCAAGTATAGAAGAGGGAAAAGAAGGTCCAATATATTCAAATCTGCAATAGATATTCCATTTCCTGGAAATATATTTTCTATATGTTGCTGGAGAAGCTGTATAAATATTGCATATACTTGGAAATAAATCTAAAGGTAGCGGGCATATGAAACAAAAACTATAAATTTGAAATTTCTTGAACCCACAAACTCGACGATCCGTGAAAGATATGTCAAGAAATGGTGAAGTGTGGAAAGAGGTCGGACGGGCTTCAAAACAGGGTGACAGATTCCCGAGGAGAAGTAAGGCCCCGACTATCAAATTGTATATATTGGAACATTTCAGTGAAAAATGTGTAACATGAAAGAGGGGATGATGTGGGAGTCCATAAGTAAATATGACGAGTGTTGTTTGCAGGTCATGAAACAATGGAAATTGCAATTTATACAAAGGGGAAGTGCTCGGTCGAAACTCATGAATCCGCCAACCCGTGCAGCAAGACAGTTTCGGAAAAAAATGACTAAGTAACCAGAAAGAGAAACTACATGGGAAAAAAGAGTGGGAAAATAGAAAGTCAGAGGAAAATTTTCGTAAGGGGAATTGGTTTCAAACAAGCCCCATTGTTGCAAAACCATCATTTTCTAGTAATTTTCAGCAAATGCTTTGTTGAATATTAGATTTTACTGCAACTTGTGGGAGTGAGTGTGTTCTTGATACATTCTTCCATGACTGTAACATATTAACTTGAGTATTAAACTTCTTGCATTATGGGTTGTTAGAATTAAATATTAATAATTGAATGTATAGAAACAAGAATGACGATCTTGCTGCAACATTGTGATTTGGTATTTCTATGTTCTATATCCATTACGAATAAAATTGAACGTTGGTTTGAAATTGTCTGAAATTCATTTTTTGTTTCCATAAAATCTTAATGGATCGACACAGTGCATTGTCATATAATTGTTATATTCTCCATTTTAGAACAAATTACCTAATCGAATACAATATCGAAGAACTACAAGACTACTAAACCATGCCAATGAGAAGAGGTGTTAAATCCAGAAAAAAAGCAGCAACCAAGACTCCAAGGCAATTTTTTTAATAGTAAATCCATTAAAAAAAAATTATTGAGCACTGTATATCTATCCTTAGAAATTGGACCGGGGTATTTGGGCCAAAACATTGAACATATCTTCCATAAACATAGGCACAGGATCCACAACATGCACGAGACATCGAGATTCTCTTCAACATGCATACAAAACTGATTACCATGTTTTTTTTTTAGGAAATCCTTGCAGTATTCTCCTCGATGGATCAATCTTCGGTGCCCCAATCTCAATATTTTGCAGAAGACCTAATTCGACAAAGAAGTAGGACAGCAGGTGCACAATGGAAAAAATCCTTGGCTTGAAGCATATGAACAACAGTCCTATGGTAAAATTTATAGTTCTCACAAGATTCTTGTGAGGAAGAAGACGAAAAACGTTGCAAGGAAAACAAAATAGCCCTTAAGTGAAATTTAGGACACACAAAGAAACCTCCTCCTCACAGTCGAAAAATTTAGGGACACAGGTCGCACGTGCAATTCTAGAGGCCCAAATTAGTCCATTCTAGGCGAAAGGAGATGACTCGTAGGAATATTCCTTGCACCACTGGGAGTTCTGGTCCTCATTCCCTAAGATGTTAATTGTATATCTAGATAACAGGATAGTGGTCCCGCAATTGGATATTTTTTTGTCTTGAAATATATATCTGGGAGCATCAACAGATCATTTCCTTACATTGAAAGAATTTCGCCCAGAACATACTAATTTGGACCTATGGAATTCCTACTTTTGAGCTACAAAGAGGCTATTGAGTTCAACGTCAGTTTCTTTTCTGAAACTCCTTCTTCTGGTGTTGTCATTACTTCCATCGCTAAGCCAGAAAGTACCTCTCATTATTGTTGATTTTAATTTGGGTGCATGAGTGGGAACAGTCTCTGAATTTCCATCATCCATTTACGTATCATCGTCCATCAAATCATCTTCTTCCGCCTTGAAATCCATCGCATCAACCTCTGCGCCAGCCATCAATGCAAGTGGATAGGTTGTCTGAGTAGTCAAGGTTTCCTTGGAATTCTTTGGCTTGAAATATATCTCTATCTGCACCAACATACCATCTTCTTTTCTACTCATGGGCAGAGGGAGATGAGTAGTAAGAATATGCATTGTAATACTAGAACCTCTGGCCATCATGCCTGAAGGTGTTTACTATATCTGGACAAAACTGTTGTGGAAGGACTTCCATAAGTTAACGAGAATTTATGTTTTCTCTTGACGATGTTTGAAATGAAAATTGGGGAGGGATAATATAACCCTCCACAAATATTGGTTTAATGTGTATCAATGGAAGATCTCCTCGAGCCTTTTGTTGATTAATGACAATCTCCAGGGTTTGTGCGTAATGATTTGTTACCATTAAAGCTTACTAATTTCATATTTAGAAAAAAGTGCGAAGGTGGTGGTGACAACAAAGACCGATTAAGAATTAGATATTTCTTAAAGGCGCCAACTAGTCGACACACGAAAGATATTGCATCATTTTTTAAATGAGTACTTGGAAAGGATAACACTTTTCTCCGCAAACCTTGGTTCAATTCGTATTAATGACAAATCTTCTCTAGCATTTCGGACATTAATGACAATCTTAACGGTTCATGCACGATGAACTACTAGCATTTAGGATTAATAATTCCATATCTAGAAAGAAGTATGAAGGTAGTGGGGATGGAAAAAAGTGACTAAGAATTGTACATTTCCTCCACCCGCCAACCTGCGAAACAAATTCCAAGAAATTCCCATGTATGGAAAGCGGTTGGGTGGGTTTCAAAAAAAGGGTCACAAGATATACCTAGGAGACGTGAGGGGCCGATCGTAAAATTGTATGTCACAATGACAGATTTTGGCCATCAATTTGTATATCGTGGAATTTTGGGTGTTGTTTGTACATAGGAGAACAATGGAAGTGCAATGTTGAGAAAGAAATTTGTATATTGTGGAACTTCAGGTGTTGTATATAAAAGCAGGAGACATTCAGAAAAATGACACATTCAGAAAAAGGACCAAGTAAAGAGAAAGAGAAAGCAAACGCGATAAAGGGGAATTTGTTTGCTAATTTGTAGATCGTAGAATTCCTGGTGTTGTTTGCAAGCGACGGAACAATGGAAACACAATGTTGAACCCGCCTATCCGGGAACCCGTGATTCAAAAATTTTGTTCAATATGAAATGGGGAAGCGGTTGGTTGGGCTGGTGATATAAAAGTAACAATGGAAATCTGAAGACGTGAATCTGCCAACTCTCGGCAGGTGTTGTATATAAAAGTAGGAGATATTCGGAAAAAGGGCACATTCGAAAAAAGGACCAAGTAAACAGAAAGCGAAAGCAAACGATATGAAGAGGAATTTGTTTGCTAATTTGTAGATCATTAAAGTCTGGGTGTTGTTTGCAGGCAGTGGAACAATGGAAACACAATGTTGAACCCACCTATCCGAAAACCCGTGATTCAAAAAGTTTGTTCAATATGATATGGGGAAGAAGTTGGTCAAGATGGTGATATAAAAGTAACAATGTAAATATGAATACGTGAATCCACTAACTCCTGCACCTAGACATTTTCTGAAAAATGAGTAAGTAACCAGAAAGGGAAAGAAAAGGGAAAAAAGAAAGGGGATGGCAATTTTCGGAAGTGGGAAATGGTGTAAGAAAGCCCCATTCATGGTCTTGACAATAACTATGAAGTGAATTAAACATGTTAACATTTTATTTAATCAAGGAATAGATACAACGCGCGATGTTTATAGTTTCCAGGATCTGTTCGTATAAGAGAAGCATTGAAACGTTACAAGAAAATCAATTTTGGGATGTTTAAGTAAAGTTCTTGTACTATTAGCTTCACCGCAAGTATAACAACGACGAATTTGAATTTTAATGTCCTCTCATTGATATTATATTTCCATTAGATTTCACATAGTATATATTCTTTTATTTCAAATTATTCCAAGGAATTATTTTTGTTAAGTTCATTGATCAAGGAAAAGTGCTAAAAATGAGATAAAGGGGAATTTGTTTGATAATTTGTAGATCACAAAAGTTTGGGTTCTGATAGTGCCATGTTCTATCACTACCAATTTTAACAATGCCAAATTTCCAATCTTATTGGAAATTCCTGATGATTTTTCCCAGATGAGCAGTCTATTTCGATGGTTCAAAGGATCGACATGAGTTATTTACAGTTGGATACTTTTTATGGGGTTTTCTCTCATTCTTCCCATTTCTGGACTGAACAATCTTATGCATGTGCAATCTCTATAGAGAGATCTGAAAATCTCAAGCTCATGTTTCAATCCATGCCGGGTCCTTTTTTTTCAATTAGGGCATCGAGAAAATGCAGATACCATACCATAAATGTATAGTTGGAGACAATTTTTTATTTTATTCGGGCACCCAAAAAAAATTTCAAAAATCCTGCCATGGCTATATAGTTGGAAAACAATTGTCCAACTTGGGTACCCAAAAAATGTGTAGGCTCCTCCATCAAAGACACATCCAGCCACCATTTTTGTTTTATTTTCACACTAAAAAAAATAGGCACAATTCTTACTGGGAGATGCTAAAAAACATCAAAATAACAACATGGATTGCATTTGAAATTAGATTATCCTTGTTGTTTCAAGTGCACAATAAGAGACAAAATATCTAGAAAGAGAATTTTATAGCTATAGATGTAAACTCTGAAGAACTTGAGTTCAACGAACATTCATATAGGTGTTGAAGAAAAATTAGAGACACACATGAGATATTTTCGTTTCCTTCCAAAGCTTCATATGATTTATTATATATTTTTTTATTTTTTAGTTTTTTTTTTCAGCCGATATGCAATATTGCATTGTCCTCATTTAGGGTAAATTTGTATGTATCCAAAAGTTGCGCAACATGTAGACATGGTTTTCCTTTTTCTATAGGTATGCTTCATATGACAATTCTGCTAACCCAGGAAGCTCATCTTGTAACAAAGGTCGTCTAATTGTACAATGCATAGTTGTGTTGCCCACGGTTCAGATAGCAGCATTGAGGCAATGCCCATATATGTATGCAATTTTTTTACTGCATTTTAGACAATCAGTCGTATCATCACTTATCAAAGCAGAAGCATAATCCGGAGAGTTTCATTTCACAGATATAGGCTCAAAGGGGGTTGAGTACGCATTCACTGCAACCAAAAAACCTTCAACCTGGAAACATGAGCATAACAATTAATTTATTGAACAATATAATATACAACTGCACCCAAAAAAATAAAAAATAAATTAAAAACCACACAAATTTGGTGAAGGTTATTTGTATCAAAAAAGTGAGGATGAATATGTAGATGTATACCCACAATAGTTGTAGATATAGTTAGTTTCTTGAGATCATGTTCTATGTTTGCTCACAATTCTATTACAAATGTTGCATGGGTTGTGTGAAAGATCCTTTATTTAACATCCCTTTTCTTTGTTATATTTTGGAAGAGAAGAAGTGGAAATTTCCCTTTATGCAATTATTGTTCCATTGACGAAAACAAATTTGAATAGGTATCAAACAATTGAAGCTACACCATGGAACAATGCAATATTTTTGTAACTTAACCGAGATACATCGACATGTGAAAGTAAAGGAAAAAAATGGATATGGAGAACAATACCATTGCCTTGTCGTTCTCTGACTCTCCATATTTTATATGAAGAATGTGTTGCAAGACAAGTTTTATTGCCAGTGTGACAGTTGTGCCAATGGTTCTGATTGGGTAAATGTCATTTCTCTATGCAAGTTGGCTGATAGTTGTGTCCTAGATGAAATGATATTCTGAACAAATAGCGAGAATTTTTTCCACAATACGTGTTTCGTTCAATGAAATAATTCGATCACAATCACCACAGTCATATAATGTTTTGGGAAATATATTAAAATTTGTAATGGATATCCCATTACTTGGCAATATCTTTTTTGCATGTGTCTGGACAAGTTGTGTAGGAATAGTCAGTGTGACTGTCATCAGGGCCTCCTTGTCTGTCATGTCAGCATGCATAATGGATCTGGTTTTTCTTTCCTTTTCCAAGTAGGTGTTATAGATAACCATTATGTCCGTGATGAACACTTGTCCAGTTCGGCGGATGTTCAAGCCCTCTATTGATAATATTTTGGGTGTTACAAGTTTAGACCTGGTGACAATTTTCAAACAAGAAAAGTAATGTGAATGGTAGTATGCATTATTTTCTTTTTTTCTTTTTTTCCTGGCATAAATGTACAAGTAAACGCACAAATTGGATGAACTATGGAGCCAGAGTTTTGCAACAAGACCTCTTAGTCTGTGGAACTTGCATTATGTTCAGTGTCTCACTTGTACTTGTTTATACTTCTTGTGAACTTCAAAGTATGTGTTCCAGATGACATCAACATATTCACCATGCCATAGATGAATAAATAGTTGGGAATATTTGTTTGGTAAACATACTAGGAACATAATGTATGCATATTTATCTTTGGCCTTGTCAGTTTCCTGATGTCTGGGATGACTGACTGCTCATGGCCATTTCACTAGTCCAACTTTTTCTGATGCAAGCATGTGTAGATGAACATCAGAAGGACTAAACAAGAATATGCAGTGTATATTGTCCATTATTGCAGGGTCGAAGGAGATAGAATAATAAATAGGGTGTCAAGGGATAATTGGGAAACATGAGGACCTAAGGGTCAAATTGTATGCCTCAGATTTTTTGACTAAAAAAATGTATAACGGCAAATAGGGCGTGATGGCGGGGCACGAAAAACAATCTGTATATCGAGGAACCTCGAAAGCCAAAGCCGCAATCTTGAACCCGCCATACCGACACCCGCAATCGACAAAGTGGGTAAGTATGGATTAAAGTAGAAGTGTGACCATAAATGTGGACCCGTGAGTCTGCCAACCCGCGTACCAAGGCATTTTTGGAAAGACGGCTAAGTAGAGAAATTAGAAAGAAAAATGGATAACAAAAAATGGAAAAAGTAGAAATGGGGAGGGAACAAATGCCCATTGTTGCCAAATCATCATTTTCTAATCCAATATTATATTCCCCCACCCATTTTGTATATTTAATTTATTAGAATAGTTGGTATACCTTTTCGAAGATTGTACCATAGAACCCTCTGCTTTTGCATACAACAATTCATCTTCCTTTCCAAACAATTTGTTTCTTTCAAGGTAGCAACGTCGAATATAAAGTGGACATGAAGGAAAGTTAGTATGAAGAAAGACATGTAAAAGAAAGAAATTCAGTTCTATTTATTTCAATGTAGCATCAAAGAGAATATGATTCACATGAGAATAATAAAAAATATACGTAGTATATACATATAGTAAAAAGGGTGCAAAGCAGTAGAACAAGTAGAAAAAATGCATAGACAATAAATGAAATACTAAACATTGGAATATGAAACAAGAATACAGGTATGCACCTCTGTAACTCCTCATCTACATTCGCGCCAAAGAGTCCATCATCCTCTCCAACCACTCTATTTGTTTAAATGTAGCAATGCAGGAAAAATAAAATGGACATGAAGGAAGTTAGTATCCAGGAAGACATGAAATGAAGATAAGTTATTATGTAGGAAGGTACATAATATCTACATACAATAAACTAGGTGAATACATACACAGACAATAAATAAAATAAAAAACAATAGAATATGAAATAACAATACAAGCATGTACCTTTGTATCTCCTCTTCCACCGCTACAGTCAAGACTCCGTTGTTTTCTCCAGTTATTCTATTTGTTTGAATGTGGAAACACATAAAATACAATGAACATGAATGGAAGCCGGTATGCACCGGAGAACAAGTAATATGCACATACAATCAATGAGAATCAACTAATAGAATAAAATATAGTCAGAAACATGAACCTTTGCTTTTCTCCATCCATGGTTGTAAATATATAAATTTTTTCCCTGCCCAAAATATATTACAAGCCACAAAATATTAAGAAATTACATGGCCATAGATAAATGATTTTGGTTTTCTGTGGTAGAGTATCCAGATATGCTTCCATCCATGGAAATATAATTTTGCAGTATATTTGGTGTACATATCATATCTCAAGTACAAGACAAATTGTATCGTGTTCACACCAGTCTGTGTAGAGGATAAAGAACATGTATTATAATATGGGCACATTCCACCATATATGGTTAATAAGTGTGGTTTTCACATGTTTTATTTTAACAAAAAGAAGCGGATATTGCAATTGCACATGTAGTTGTACAATTATTTCTTATGCCAATATTTTCTATCATGTCAACACTGAAGTATCAACAAAATTTTATAGCAGAATAGGCGTGCACGAAACATGCGTCGGATCTTGACTTCGCCAGACATGACAAATAACACAATCGCAGGTCCACTCACGGGTGCAGGGTTTGAACATTGCAAAGAGACCAAAAAAATAAGAAGAAAAGAAACAACCCCAAATGTCGGCACATGACCCCAATCCTACAAATGTGAAGCAAACAACAAGCACCAAACCAAGGAGAAAGCATGAACAGACCCAACTGTAGCCCCAGGGCGCCAAACTCTTAAACTTGATCCAAACAACAACAACCATCAACCGACGAACCAACGAACCAGAAAACAAGCAAAAACCACCGAACCAATAAACACCATATGTATCTCCAATGATTACCAAACCACAGCCAAAGCATAGAAGGAACCAGAAACATATGACGAGCATGCTGGTAGAAATAAGAAAAAATTCTTACTTTCAAAATAAAAACACTGAACAGAAAATAAGGAATAGAAAATGAAAGTATTCCATGGAAACATACTCCAAAATGATGAATGACAGAAGCGCATGTCGAATTGTGAACCAAACAACAACAAACATCAATTGACGAACCAACGAAGAAGAAGCACCCACCAAACCAGTAAACAATGTATGTAGCTTCAACAATGATGAAATTTCATTCCAAGCCTAGATGAAGTATGAAACATACAATGTCTATTCAACTGGTGGTGGACAACAGTATTGTCCAAATTCACTGCAACATTGTATGGAAAATTTCGAGGAAAAATGTACTCCGAGAAGCCTATTTAGGTAAACATTTAAGGATGTCAAGTTGTCTAAGGGCCTTGCGGTATGAAAACATTTAAGTTGTTAGGCATGTTTCAGGACCTTGCACCATGTAAACATTTAAGTTGTCAGTCCTATTCAAGCACTTCAAAAAAAGTGTCAATGATCTCAACCTTCAGTATGTGCTACACATCAAAATTACTCATTTCAATAGTGTCGCAAGTGTCGTCACTACAAGTGTTGTAAGTGTCGCATCTTTTCTGCAAGTGTCGCATATTGACCACAAGAGTCGCAACTTTCATAAACATCACACTTACATATTTCATATGTCGTGCCTCTAATGACATCACAAAGACACTTAAGACACCTCAAAGACTAGTTTTGAAGAAGAGAAATCACTTGATAGGGAGTACAAACATTTTTCCACTGAAAGAACCACTCAAAAATGGATTTTCGAGAGGAGCGCTCCCCTACCCACTATCAGGGAGTGCTAGCAGTCCTTGGGCCTCTTTAGGGGAGTGTTTGAGCCCTCTGTGCACCCTTTTGGGGGAGCACTACCCTTTCTGAGTGAATTTTTGGTTTGTTGGAGGAAATCAGGGGACAATCCCCTGAATATCTTAAGGTAGTTGGGTTATAATATTGGTTCAAGGCATGATCTTAGGAAATATCCTCAACTGAAGGAGAGGAATCCTCAACGTATCCCAAAGATCTCTGAAGTGGTTGGGCCTCTCCAAGGTTATATAAGGAGGCATCCTCATGGTGAAAGGACAGGTAGAGACTAGAGATTGATACCAAACTTATGATCCTATAAGTGGTATGAATAGAGGATATTGGAGATGTGACACTTATGATCTCATAAGTGAGATTCCATCAAATAAATCAGTGTATATTACTTGAGAAACGAGGTTGGACAAGGAGAACTGGAAGAAGTTGTTGCACCTTCATCAAAGGATTGTAAGTACTTTTACTTGTTCTCATTAATAATCAATGCTTGGCCTGTTTCTTTCAAACTTATGCTTGTTCCACATGAGTTTGTCTTAAGTAGATGGATCTATATTTGAGCTAATATCAGTAGAGTAGGAAGCCCATTGTATCTTTGTTTGTTCTATAGGACCTCTTAGGGAGCTCATGATCGAATCTCAGCCTGTACTTTGCAAGGAAAAATGTCGTTAATAAGGTACATATCTTTCTTCTTCTCCTTCGTAAGTTCCTTCTCATCTACGATCGACTACATTTCCCCGATTTTTCCCTCTGATGAATCTATTATGGAAATGTTGAGCATTGACGAGATACCTCGGGATGATAACCATCATTGATCCTCTTTTCTTCCCCATCGTGAAGAAATTCAGGAAGATATACACTCTATCTCCCCTCTTGATGTTGATTTTCCATCGTCTCCCATGACTTCAACTTCCGATGATTTGGATCCGTTAGTTGACATGGTGATCTCTTCGGTAGGGATATTGGAGCCTGATCTCCTTACCCCTGTTGTGGCCCTCGACATCTGTTCCTTCTAGAGTTATTTTCTTCCATCGATTGAAGATCTCTTGGAATCCATGACCGAGTTTTGTCCCTTGACATGGTGTCCTTCCAGCGCATTATCCTCTTGGAAGCCATGATCAAGAAGAGTCCACAAGCATATTTTCTCTTCTTTGTAGCAAGCTCATTAAAAAATGAAATAGAGGTCACGCGCATATTTTCTCTCTTTTGTGGAAAGGTCGTTAAAAAATGAAACAAAGGTCACAAGCATAGTTTCTCCTCTCTGTATCAAGCTCATTAAAAAATGAAACAAAAGTTATGAGTATAGTTTTCCTCTCTGTGGAAAGCTCGTTAAAAAATGAAACAAAATCTTTGAGCATAGTTTTCCTCTCTGTAGCAAGTTGGTTAAAAAATGAAACAATAATCTGGGGATTGAGCTTGGAGCCCTGAGCATAGTTCTTTTCCTGTCTCAAGCTCATTAAAAAATGAAACAGTCACCTCTTTTGAACCTTCATTTCATCCACCCTTATCCTTTTTCTCTATCTAGTAGAGAAATTCGTGACAACCTCACAAGTCAGTGAATGAATTGAAGTTTGAGGGCATGTCTCCATCCTTCGATGATCATTATGTAGTTAATCCCCCAGCTTTCAAGTTGGGGGCATACCAATCTTAGTATTTGTTCTTTCTTGTGCTCGTAAATACATGAGAATGCAGCCAGGTGAACTTTTATCTGTTTTTTGGACCTGCATGGTTACGAAAAAGGAACCCCCTGGAGTCTTCTTTAAGCTCTTTTCAGACTCTCTAAACATGAAAATATTTCCGAGTGATCTTGCTTCCTTTCCCACTAGTTAAAAGGTTTGAAAGGGCATCTTTCAAGTGATAATTTATCTCTTTTTCGGCCTTGCGAGACTAATATTACGAAAAAGGACAACTTTGGAGTCATATTTAAGTTGTTTTCAGACTCTCTAAATATGAAAAACCACTGAGCTTACCTTCTCTGGACTCGTTAAACAATCATACATTAAAGGGCCCATACGGGACCGAACCCTTACTTCTTCCAGTTCACTAAACAAAGGAAGAGGGACTTACCAAAGGTGAGTCATATTGATCATGTGTTACCCTCGTCGAGCTCATTAAATTAAAAAGAGGTACTCATCTATCTGGATGGGGGAAAATTTAAAGAAGCAAGCCAAGAATTTTTTGAGAACACTACTAGTAGCTCTTACAGTCGCCCTTGAACACAACACTTTGTCTTTTCATGCATTTTAATCCACTGAACCTATGAACTGAGCCAATCCTATGAGTTTATTTTACTCCTTTGGGTCACCTGACGAAACTCACAACATCCACTGCATCATCAAGTTTTGGTCCATGTCAAGTTTATGTTGTTGTGCCTCAATGTTCAAGGGAAGTATCAGCCTCGAGAGTCAGCTATCACAAATATCTTGTTTCAATACTTGTGTCAGTCCATGTTCATTTGATCTACCAATTATATCTCTGTGACTATTTAGTGTCGTTGATGGGGGATACATCAAGGCCCTCCCTCGATGAGTCTATTCCTGTCGACTTCAATACATTATCTAGGAACTAGACTTAGAAACTAGTTAGTACCTTGGGACATGTATGTCTCAATGGCATGCCTCCTCGTGTCTGACAGTGGGTTTACATCATTGACCTCTGATCGAATTATTCCACGTATGTTCGACTTCATCTCATCTATTCCCATTCATCAAAATGTACTAGAGTACCTTGGGAATCATTAACATCAATAGTGATCTCCCTCGTGCTTGTTAATGGTTTACCTCATTGATAGGTAATCAAGTGGTTTCTACCATGTTCAAAATTAGGACATCTATTCACATGGTTAGATTCGTACTACATAGGGATCGGTTAGAAGACCCTGGGTTGAGTCATCACTCTTATATGTACTTTTCCCAGGTTGCGAAGGAGTTCTTTTGAACTATGACACATATACTGTTACACAGATCCACTTTGTATTGGTCGTGGTTGTGTCTTGTCATCTTGTAGATCCATTGTGTATTCTTCATGGCTACAATTATTTCAGGTCGTAGGAGTATATATCCACATTGTATATTCAGTGGCTATACCTTTTATCAATATAAATATGGATCCACAGTGTATTTTATGGCGGCCATACGTAAAAAGTCTTTATCACTTAAGCATAGGTATGCATGCCTTGGGTTTGAAACATGTCATAATATTTGTTTGATGGTTGTGTGCATCTTTTTCCAGCCTCTCTGCGTCCATACCCTTTCTCAAAAAAATCTACAAAGTACTTCAGTCATCATCGTCTTCTAACTTTTTACTTTGGGGGGCAATCTGTTACACATCAAAATTACTCATTTCAATAGTGTCGCAAGTGTCGTCACTACAAGTGTTGTCAGTTTCGCACCTTGTCTGCAAGTGTCGCATCTTGAACACAAGTGTCACAAACATCACACTATCATATTGCCTATGTCGTGCCTCTAATGACATCACAAAGACACTCAAGACACCTCAAAGACTAGTTTTGAAGAAGAGAAATCACTTGACATGGACTACAAACCTTTTGCCACTGAAAGAACCACTCAAAAATGGATTTTGGAGAGGAGCGCTCCCCTACCCATTGTCAGGGAGTGATAGCGCTCCCTGGGCCTCTTTGGGGGAGTTTTGGAGCGCTTTGTGCACCCTTTTGGGGGAGTGCTACCCTTTCTGAGCGAATTTTTGGTTGGTTGGAGGAAATCAGGGGACAATCCCCTCAATATCTGAAGGTAGTTGGATTCGAATATTGGGTCAAGGCATGATATTAGGAAAGATCCTCAACTGAAGGAGAGGAATCCTCAACTGAAGGAGATGAATCCTCAACTTATCCCAAAGATCTCTCAAGTGGTTGGGCCTCTCCAAGGTTATATAAGGAGGCCTCCTCATGGTGAAAGAACATGTAGAGACTAGAGATTGATACCAAACTTATGATCCTATAAGTGGTATGAGCAGAAGAGATTGAAGATGTGACACTTATGATCTCATAAGTGAGATTCCATCAAAGAAATCAATGTATATTACTTGAACAAAGGGGTTGGACAAGGAGAACTGGAAGAAGTTGTTGCATCTTCATCAAAGCATTGTAAGTAATTTTACCTGTTCTCATTAATAATCAATGCTTGGCATGTTTCTTTCAAATTTATGCTTGTTCCATAGGAGTTTGTCTGCAGTAGATGGATCTATATTTGAGCTAATCTCAGTAGAGTAGGAAGTCCATTGTATCTTTGTTTGTTCTACATGACCTATTAGGGATCTCAGGATCAAAGCTCAACCTGGACTTTGAAAGGACAAACGTCGTTAATAAGGTACATATCTTTCTTCTTCGCCTTTGTATGTTAGCTTGATTAGACCTAAAAGGATGTCAGTGTCCATGTTAATAACTTTTCTATCTTGGCCTTAGGATTCTAGAGACCAAGAGGGAATATGCTTGTCCGCAGGAGGATTCACTTGTAACAGTATGCAAACATTTCAATACAAATACAAAGGATTTATAATAATAGGAAAAATACATTAATAAAAATATTAATAAAAAACAACATCCATGCTCATAACTTTTCGTTTGTAAACATTTCAGTAAAAATGTAATAAAAATTAAAAAGGAGCATCTAAGCTCAAAACTTTGGATATCTACACATTTACAACATTGGGAACAACGAAGCTGACAATAATACCTTGAATATATTCTCCAATGAGATGATGACATATAAGTATATATATATATATATATATAATGTTTTTACTTCTATAGTACGGACAATACAGATGATGCAAAAATTTATAATCAAAGGACAAATTAATATGAAGTCAATGAATTATCGATCGCTATAGTCCCTCTGCGCCTTCAACATGGACTAATAAGGAAAAATAATGAAGAGTTGTACCTAAACCTACTAAGGTACATAGTTGAATTTAAAGAGAAGGAAGGAATAATAATAATTAGGAACCATAAATGGAAGAAAATGGAACTTCCAAATGCCTTATTTTATAGAATTTGAAAATGAAAATCAACAGACAAAAGAAATAAATTCATGTACTCTTGCAAAAAGAGTCTACACTTGTGCAATGTGCAAAACATTATTACATGTAATGCACTTGAGGGGATGAAAGGATCAAGGGATGCCATATGTCACAAATAATTCTCAAAGTGTAGTTTATTACATATTGAGTTCAACAAACACAATAGATGTGATAACAACTTTCACCAGAACTTCCTATGAGAACAATTTTGGAAAACATCAAATAATTTACCAATTATCCCACAATTAAATGAAGAGTATAAGTATGGAATGTAAATGAATAGGAGACATGGGAGAAATAAAATATTACTATATATATAATTTGACTTTGAAAAACAATTAATGTAAATTTGTGAGGTTAAGACAATAATAAATGATGAATATGGAAAAGTAAAATACAAGATCTTAGGTTGAGAAAATTCCAAACCATAAATAGGTCGTAGCCAATGATATCACACCATACTAGTGGCTACCAATGTAGAAATTTGTACGAAAATATAACAGAGAGATAATAAACATAAGCAAATAAGTCTTCTTGGAAGAGGACGTGCAAGAGGTTATAACGAAGAATGACTTTAGGAAAAGAAAAGTTCATCAAACTACTACAAGATAATACCTAAAATGAGGAAAGTATTCCATCTATAGACACATTACAAACCTACTTAATAACATGGTCAACCATAAATTCTCAAAATGTTAGTCAATGAGCCTCCCCTTTCATATTCAAAGGGGATAAAAAAACAACTGAAGGAACTATAGAACTATCACGATCAGTTGAGTGTTTTCCAACCTCATAGGATCTATAATGGAGAGCACAGTGAGCAAAGATACATAAGAAAATGATAAAAGAGGAAAAGAGAAATCTTGTTTATGACTAATGAAATCCACCATCCACAATTGTCGCACACTTGGGAACATAATAGAAAATACCTTCGACATTAAACGTGACGAAATATGGTGTTATTTTTTCCATTGTGAAGCAACCTTATCCATCATCTCAAGGGATAACTATAGGAGAGTTGTTGACCCAGAAATATTCTTTGGGCTCAACATGATGTTTAGCATTTTCGTATCTTCCCGATCTAGGGTTTCTCTTAACATCCTATTAAGCTCCAGTTCTAATCAAAGATAGTGGTAGGAGTCATAGTTACTATGAAAATTTCCCAGTGAAGAGAATTATTTAGTTAAATTAATAGGTTCATATCATAACATAGTGACTTATCAAACACCAAAAGAGTATCAGGCATCAGTTTCAAGTCGCTTGGTCTCGGTTCAAATGAGTTACAGGGTTTAGTTTTAGTTTGGTCATTAGAGGGATAGTAGGGATAAATGGATTTAGAAATCACACTTTTCCCTATCCTACTATCAAATATGTGTACATCTTTATAAAAATCATGAATGTCATTATGTCCAACAACATCTTGTTGGCACCCAAGCAGGCTCAATTGATCTGGATTATTTTCGGCACAAAATGAGAGAGGAGATATAATAAATAAATGTACAGAGATATATCAGATATCCAATAATATAATAGATATATATATATATATATATATATATATCATAGATATAACCATAAACACAGAGATATAGTAATACAAAATTTCTATTAATGAGAGAAATGTACAAAATTGTAGAAATACATAATGAAAGGCTCGCTAGAATGGTGGCAACTGATCTCTGAGAAGATATGTGACAACTACACTCATTTGCAAGAAGAATATCTTTACAATGAGGCTCCAACAACATTTTTAACATAAATAAAATCCAAAGCTCTAACACTGAAAGATGAAAAGCCAACAATTTTGTGGACCTCATTTTGGGTAGTTTGGTGTATCAACTTCCTGGGGATTTAACTTTGGCATATGATCTTCGTTTGGGGCACACGATAGCTCATTGGAAAGGTATCGATGATGTGATTCATTTCACAATATCAATCATTCCTTTGGAAATCATTTATGTTCTTGATCGTGAATAAGCGTCGTTTCAGCCCTCAAAATGGTCCCAAAAATTTAGGACCCAAAAACTGATAAAAATAGTAAATTGCCAAAAAACTATTTTGAGCTAGTTGGAATAGGTGGGTGGCCACCAATATCCAGCTGGACAATCAATTTGTCATTTTTCATCTTATTTCAAAACTCTAATATTTTTCCTTATGGGAGGTCATCTGAGGTTTATTTTTGAGTTATAAAATCCTCCCATGTGATAATTGCCTATGTCAAGGATACTCAGTTAATATTTCATGAAATGGAGACTTAGTTTGAATAAATTTCAATTTTGGCCCCTTTCATTGGTAACTAGATGAGGAACACATAACCCATGTCTTAATCTAATTATAAGAATGATTTATGATCACTTTTCAGAAAATATGATGGATATATCTAATCATGCTCTAGATAATATTTACAATGAGCCCTCATTTTCCTGATTTTGATGTCGTATGACCTTGTTTCAACATCATGAAATCAAGGGGAGAAAATGGATAAAAAATGGCAAAATTGGCCAAATACACATTGGAAAAAAAATGAAAATAATTTTTTTATTTAAGAATAAATAAAGAGAATGAGTGTTTTTAGAAAAAATTGGAGGTTTGTAGGTTTGAACCTAAGACCTCCACCAAGTATGGACTTAATAACCCTCCACTAACCAACATCCTTGAAGGTTAAGTTGTGAAGGGAAAGGGAGGAAACAAGGTTTTGAGTTCCCACACACATATTAAGAAAAAGAAAAAGAGTGCCACACACCCCCTCCAATGAAAATTTGATTTGGGGGTATTTTCCCCTTTTTGATTGATTCATGTTTCATTTTACTCTCACAAATGTTTTAGTAGAGGAGTTCATGAAGATGGATGATTTCACATGGAAACCATTCTATGCACCTGAACTAGATATTTTCTAGGAAAAAATAGGTCGTCATGTCCGATTTCTCTCATACACTAAATTATTTCATATGGTTCATGATTTAGAAGGACAATTTATGGATGATAACAATTTTTTATGGATATTTCTTTGTGGTTTATAGTAGAGAGTGTTGGGTTTTGAGTGTAGAGTGTAGAGTGTAGAGTATATATTTTTGTGTTCAATGGTTTATCAAGCTAGGTTTTGATCATAAAAATGAATTGATTTTAAATCAATGGGTGTTGGTTTGAATTTAGTTGAGTTTTGGTCATTCATTTCCTCTATTTTTCATGGTTGAATTGATGGCTCATCATGCTTGATTCTTTACGGTTAAGGGATTGGGGATTTTGAGTTTTTACTAGTAAATTTGAGTATGGGATGTGTTTGAGTTTCTTATTTGGAGAATAAATTTAGTGGGTAGGGTTTAAAATATTCTTCCTAAAACCATCGGGATGAAATCCAAGTTTTTTCCTTTTTTGATTAGTAATTGCGATGTTGGGTATTTATGAGAATGTTTTTGAAATAATCCATATAAGTTGTTGACTTGTTGTTTCTCAAGAATCATGTTCCTAGGTGATTTTACTTCAGTTCAATTCAACATCAGAGGATATATGTACCATATGATCTTGTAAACCCCATTTTTAGTCCAAAAACTTTGTTTGTAGAGTCGAATTCAATGACCTAGGCATTTTTTGAAAAACATAGAGAACCATGTGTGTGTTTTTGGTTTTCTTGAGTTTTGGGTTTGATTTCGTTCTGTGATTTCAATTATATGGTATACTATAGGAATTTTCAAGGGCCTCAGTATATTTTTTTGTTGGTTTTCTTGAGTGTTGGGTTTTGAGTGTAGAGTATAGAGTGTAGAGTATATATTTGTGTGTTCAATGGTTTATCAAGCTAGGTTTTGATCATAAAAATGAATTAATTTTAAATCAATGGGTGTTGTTTTGAATTTAGTTGAGTTTTGGTCATTCATTTCCTGTATTTTTCATGGCTGAATTGATGGCTCATCATGCTTGATTTTGTATGGTTAAGGGATTGGGGATTTTGAGTTTTTACTAGTAAATTTGAGTATGGGATGTGTTTGAGTTTCTTATTTGGAGAGTAAAGTTAGTGGGTAGGGTTTAAAATATGCTTCCTAAAACCATCGGGATGAAATCCAAGTTTTTTCCTCCTTTGATTGGTAATTGGGATGTTGGGTATTTATTAGAATGTTTTGAAAGAATCCATATAAGTTGTTGACTTGTTTTTTTCTAAAGAATCATGTTCCTAGGTGATTTTATTTCAGTTCAAGTCAACATCAGAGGATATATGTACCATATAATCTTGTAAACCCAATTTTCAGTCCAAAAACTTTTTGTATAGAGTCGAATTCAATGACCTAGGATTTTTTTGCAAAACATAGAGCACCATGTGTGTGTTTGTTGGTTTTCTTGAGTTTTGGGTTTGATTTCATTCTCCGATTTAAATTATATGATATACTATAGGAATTTTCAAGGCCCTCAATATATTTGTTTGTTGGTTTCCTTGAGTGTTGGGTTTTGAGTGTAGAGTGTAGAGTGTAGAGTATATATTTGTGTGTTCAATGGTTTATCAAGCTAGGTTTTGATCATAAAAATGAATTGATTTTACATCAATGGGTGTTGTCTCGAATTTAGTTGAGTTTTGGTCATTCATTTCCTTTGTTTTCCATGGCTGAATTGATGGCTCGTCGTGCTTGATTCTTTATGGTTAAGGGATTGGAGATTTTGAGCTTTTACTAGTAAATTTGAGTATGGGATTTGTTTGAGTTTATTATTTGGAGAATAAATTTAGTGGGTAGGGTTTAAAATATTCTTCCTAAAACGATCGGGATGAAATCCAAGTTTTTTCCTTCTTTGATTGGTAATTGGGATCTTGGGTATTTATGAGAATGTTTTGACAGAATCCATATAAGTTGTTGACTTGTTTTTTTCTAAAGAATCATGTTCCTAGGTGATTTTATTTCAGTTCAAGTCAACATCAAAGGACATATGTACCAAATGATCTTGTAAACCCCATTTTAAGTCCAAAACATTTGTTTGTAGAGTCAAATTCAATGACCTGGGCATTTTTTGAAAAACATAGAGCACCATGTGTGTGTTTGTTGCTTTTCTTGAGTTTTGGGTTTGATTTCATTCTCCGATTTCAATTATATGATACACTTTAGTAATTTTCAAGGCCCTCAATAAAGAGAGATATGTAAGGAGTGATAGTCAAAGTGTTTAACAAAATGTATGAGCCAAAATTTCCATAACTTCCTCGTCCAAAGTCGAAATGTTTCTCGTAAAGAACCTACATGACCATGGAAAGGTATAGTTTGTGATCATAATAGTCCAAATTATGAATTTAGATATGTTTTGAGTGAAAATTGTGATATTGAAAAACAATATGTTTGACTATGGAATCAATCCCTGAAGGAGGAAAACATTGTAAATTGGATGTATTCAAAGACAAATTTATTCAGTCAAGAGGGAACCCATTTCACCTACAATAAAACAAATCACTAATAACAACACAATTTTCTCATTTGCATTCATATTTTATTCACACCCCCCCCCCCCCCCCCC
>ML811206.1:49408-60362 GCA_009831015.1 Picea engelmannii | reverse complement strand
CTTTAGGCCATTAGTTGTAATTATACCTCCTAGTCTATTATATATACCAAGGAGACATTTTCATTTTGAATCATCTTGTACTTGAACATTTAAGTGGGGTAAAGGGAGGTTTCCCCCTTGAATAAGCTTATTATCTGAAATTCTCTCTTTTTGAAAGCGTTGAGTACTTTTTCTGAGGATTTTCTATGCTATATTGATATTTGGTTCTTAACAATGAATATCGTAGCCATTGATGTCCTTTTAATAGCATGGATTCACCTAATTAATAACTAATAACCCATGAAAAGAAACCATAGATGTCATTGGGATGATACAAATCCCAGGGAAAATGATGAGGTGCAACCAATTTTGTCATTTCTCCTAAAAGTACCTTTTTCAAAAGTTGAAATTTCCCAAATGTTTTACTATTGAATAAGATAATGTAATTTAATTTTGAATCAAATGTGATTTGATGTATCTCTTTGCAAAAGTTACAAGTGTCTTCTGACCTAACCCTATCCTCCTCTTTTCTTATAAATAAGAGGAAGGATTTTGTATTAAACAAGACATGTTGAAAATATCACCTAAGCTCTGCTCGTTTTTTCTAGAGTTCTTAGTGATTATATTTTCTTGTTCTCTTTCGATTGTTGGTACTTTTCGTTTTTCTAGTTAAGGTTTGAGGGTAGTATTAGATGTTATTTATGTTATCTATATCAAGGAGGGATTGCTTCGCTAGGTATTTCTTGTTATTTCCTTGGGTTTAACTTGTTTTCTTTTATGTACTAACAATTCTTCTATATATTGTTTAAAGTGAATATTTGTGAATATTTAAGGAAGGAGAGAGGAATATTATCCATAGTTAATGGTCATGAGGTCTAGGGGTCCATTAGGATAGCTCTTAATCCCTCTTTTATTTGTTGGTTATAGTTCTTGATTTCTCCTTCTTTCATTCTTCTTTTCTAGCTTCAGTTTCTTCCTCTGTTATTGCTTTCCTAAATAGGAAAAAAAACCATTTTGGTTAGTTCACCCTTCTAGGATATCATTTTTAATTGGTTATTTTATACTTGTAATTTTCCATTTTTCTCTCTTTAATTTTATGTATGTTATTAAATGCAATAAAAAATTATTGTTAACCATCCAAGAAGTAACCAGTTTCTCGTTCTACTTCAGCTAAGGAATATGGAACAAATTGATGACATGTTTGAGGCAAAGGAGACAACAAGTTAGAAAGAAATAAACAATGATAAACCATGTGAAATCCTTCTGTGGCACTCCTATTTTCATTTTTCTTGAGTTTACTTAGTTATATAAGTCTTTAACACACCTCATTGTTAATATAACATTCTCTTTTAAAGAAAAAATATTGGTTTTCAGTAAATTTTATGTTTATAGAAGTCAATATTTCTTCGTTGTAAATTGTCATTTATTTAGTATTCATTAGCTAATTTATATCCCTCTAATTAAGGAGCTACTTGAAGTTCCCTTTGTACATGGTGACTATGTGGCCTAGAAAGATATTAAAACCCATTCGTTTGGGATGGGTAGCATAGGTAATTTAATTTATTCTTTATTGAATTTCTTAAAGTACCAAACCACTTAAGAGGAATGTTAAAAGTGCATAACCCTATAACTGGGAGATGGTTGGGTTTCCTGGCCATCATATCTATTGTGGTTAATGTAAAGTTTAGTAGGGAGGATGAACTAGTACTTGTAATTTTATTTTATTTTCATTTATTTCTCACTTACAAATTGATTCCCCTAAAGGGGTTCATTCATTAAACTAATAGTACAAGGAGAACACCTTATCATGTAGGGTTTTACGGAACCTCCCCAAAAATTTATTCCCTTATCTATTATAGCGGATATTGTTATTATAGGTAGGTTGTTGGAAGTATTTGCAGAGGTTTTTTTTTTTTTGGTGTGCCTTTATGGCACATACACACCGATGAACAAATAAAACATACTGCACCAGTGCTAAAATGTTAAAATTCATCATCACTATTCATACCAGAGGTTGTTAACAGAGGAGGGAGGCTCAAGGTTTTTGTGTAGGTTTTTTGGTCGGTGATCCTTTAAGTTTTATACACACCAATGTGTACATGAAAAAGAAAATCGATGAATCAATGTTCAGTATTGACACCATACTTTCAAATAAAAAATGCATGCATTGAATAAACCGCACCAGTGTTGTTGAACATTATGCACTGGTGCACTTCACTATCATCGGATCCACCATGGTAGGGTAAATAAAAAAAATACCAAACTAATTTTCATTGTTATAGTGCATCTCATGCTTTCAAACTCTAAACAAAGAACTAGTGCTCCCATTCCTTCCTACGATTCCCTACTAATTGTCTACGCTGATTTGGATAGCTCCATTGGTAGATTCCACACATTCCCAAAATTTGGAAATTACCATGGATTTTAATTTCCTCTCAATGGTGCAACCATGCCTCCTTGAGACATAAGAGGGTAGGTAAATTATTTATTACCTTCCTATTTTCATTTTAATCCCATAAAAAATTGAATTTATCTTGAAATTTGCCAGTTTTTTCAAAAAAAAAAAATAGAATTTCACGTGTTGCACTTGAATGCTTCATCTTGCCTTGAAGCAGTGTATATTGTGTTAAATTCACATTGATAATCTTAATCTATGCATCATATATATATGTATTCACTACTACCATTCAAGCAAGCGAACAATGATAAATTATAAAAAAACAAAGTGGTTCATCCTTTGGAACACCCCACAACCAATGGAAAATTGGATTCGACCCACACTGGTACAATTCACTTCATTAAATTCTTTTCTAGATCAATCATATATAAAATTTAATTCAAATATGCACCCAGTTTAACGAACAACACCTAGGCGTACACGAAAAATTAAGAATTGGTGTGTCAATGTTCAAACGCACCACCACATTGTATAATAAAAAATTCACTCACTGAATAAGTCACACATGTGTTGTTGAACAATATGCACTGGTGCGCCTCAGTGTCATCATGCCCATTATCGTAGGGTAAATAAAAAAAATAGTTACCAAACCAATTTCCATTGTTACAGTTCCTATCGTGCTTCAAAACTATCAAGAAAGGACAAGTGCTCATCGTCCTTCCTAAGACCACTTATTTTTGGTGCTCTACATCGATGTGGATGGCTCCATTGGTATATTCCACACATTTCCACATTTGTAAATTACCATGAATTTTAATTTATTGTCAATGGTTAAAACATGACTCCTTAGGACATAATATTCTAGGTAAATTTTTTATTACCTTCCTATTTGAATTCTCATCCATTCAAAATTGGAATTTTTTTATTTTTTCCAATTTTGTGTGGTGCACCAAAATTCTTCATATCACCCTGACATGGTGTGTACTATGTTGAATTGATAATGAGAACTGCCATTAGTGCATCTCATATATATATGTATGCACCAATACTTTTTAATCAAGAGCATCATGATAAATTATAGAAACAAAGTGGTGCGTCCTTCGGAATAAACCAAAACAGGTGAACAATTGGCTTCTATCTTCATTAGTACACTTCACTTAACTAACCACACCTCTAACATGAAAATTTATAAAATGTAATATAGTGATGCAACCATTTTAATCCCATGCACTGGTATTGTATACAAAAACACACCATGGCATATATTTCCTGACTTTTCATACCAGGGCACATCATTGTGTTATAGCATCATTTGACACTATACATGTAGATGATGAATCATTGGCCTATGTTACATCCATTTCCATTATTTCATGACTTAAATCCCCTTTTTATCCTCAACAAATTATTTGAAAATCCCATTTATCAAAGTGTACGTGAATTTTCTTAAAGCAACTTGGGTATGTACACGAGTTCCCTGTTAGCAACCCACATACATGTTAATTTTGGCTCAAAAATATATAAATCCGACATTTTGGGCGGATTTTATGGGATTTTTCATTACCTAACTTCCTAAATCCCATACATAACAACTCCAACAATAAAAATGGAGTATAAAAAGAGCCTTGGGGTAGAGGAAAAACATGGCTAAGAAATGCACCATTATGTTGGCCTTTTGGAGATTATCCTGCAAGTACCCTATTTACGTAGAGTTTGAGATACATTTCCTTGGGTTCTAATTTGTTGCGGTAGTGACCCAAATACCATAGGGATTAATTTCCTATAACATAATTGGTGACTCCACTGGGGATTCTCCCTTTTTGGGTCATTAAGGGTGCTTTTCTTTTTGCAATTTTGTTGAAACTTGGGTGTGTTTTAAGCTTGGTTTAAGTCATCTTTGAACATGTGCAAAACTAAATAATCCTTCTAGTACCCTTTTCTCTCTTTGTAGGGGGATTTTAAATTTATACGTAAGTTTCCCTCTTAGGAGTCATGTACATACACAACTATTTTACTATAGAGTCATGTACATGTTCTAAAGAAGGGTGTTGGAGCAAGACATTTTGGGACCACTTTTGGGAACCGTGCAAGAGAAAATCATGTGACAAGTTGGATAAGGAGAAAAACGTGTGGAAGAGAGGAAGGTAGTTAACACATTTTCAGGAGCAACGTGCATGAAAAGATGAAGTTAGTTCTAATTCATTATGTATTTTGGTCCATTTTGTAATGGGATGAACCCTAATGTAAAAGTATAAATATGTAAGGGTTTTGGGTAGAAAGTAAGTTTATGAAAGGAGTGAATGAAGAGACAGGTGTCCACTGGGATTGTTGTGTAGAACTAAAATATCATGATTGAGCACAGTCCACACCTTTTTTAAGGAATGAATTTGAATAATAAAATGAGAAGCCTACCATTGTGGACATAGCCTAGTTTGGGTTGAACCATTTTAAATATGGTGTCTTTGTTTATGTTTTTATGTGTTTGTTTATTTTTCTGGTTATTTCACAAACTTAATGAATGAATGATTCATATGAATATGTTATATGATGTTTTTTAGCACATGTTATTTGGTCTAATGAATGAATGTTAAGTAGACTGGTAAGAATGAATGTCTCATATCCCTTCATGAATGCGGAAACCTGGCTCCTACAGTCCCCATTGATACCTCGAGTGAGACTTCACATACTTGCAGGTGATGCCGAAAGGGTCAATATATTTAGGGTTTTGTTGGTGAATTTATTAATGTTGAACCCCGGGTCTGGCCACTATAAGTCAACTAATGGTTTCGCGCACTAGTTTGATTGTGCAATATGTGTACCATAGTAATTGTATTATAGTGTATCATAGAAAAAGGAAAAGAAAAGAACCAAAGTAATAAGAGAGCTTGAAGAAAGATACAAAAGGTTGA
The DNA here is from genome assembly GCA_009831015.1 of Picea engelmannii. Lineage (NCBI taxonomy): Eukaryota > Viridiplantae > Streptophyta > Pinopsida > Pinales > Pinaceae > Picea > Picea engelmannii. The sequence continues at coordinate 55,076 of ML811206.1, read as the reverse complement.
ATTTATGCATAAGGTATTGTTCAAATAGTTAAACTAGTAAGGAGAGGAAAGAATTGTGTGTAGGAAGGAGGATTGAATTGCGACAAATATCTATGCAAAGGGACGGATAAAAATTAAATAGCATACACGATGGGATAAACATTAAAGAGAAAACATGATGGTAAGGTAGTGGAGATGCAAAGTCATAAATGAAAAACAATAAGATGACTCTCAGAGGATGGAAAATTTAGCTTATGATTTGTCGAAGGATACAAAGTTAATGAAGAGTTAGGGAAATAATTGAATGCCAATGCAAGTGGATTAGACTGTGAATTTGTGAATGAATAAGAATGGAAATAACTAGAAATAGTCTATAAAATCATATGAGGGGTCGATAGGAAAAGGTTATTCTTGTTTGAGCATTTGGCAATATAGAGAGAACCAAAGAGAGTCGAGTGTGTTGCTGAAAAAATTGAGTGTGTTGAGAAATAGAGTTGATTGTGATAGAGATGAGTTATAGAGAGTTATGGTACCACCGAAACAAAAAAAATCTACATTAAGAACAAAGAAAAAATGTAGTAAGCAGGTAGAAATGTCGATTCAGGAAGAAGTCCCAAGAGTGGAAGAAACAAATCCAAGTCTAGTGAACTCGTTTGGAATAGGACTGCAAAGAAAAGGATGCTAATGAGGTGGTAAATGACACATAAGCAGACAAAAGAACCAGATAAGCATCAAGAAGAATAACAAGAACATGAAGAACAAGGGAAAATAACCTTTTGTGTAGTAAGAACCTAGGTATTGCAACAGTTATGATACTTTACAGGTAAGAAAACCATCTACCCAAATTGAAGAACAAAGTTAAAAGGGAGTTCCATGTTTATTGAGTTCAATTACTACCCAGGAAGAATGTCTTAAGTTAGCATTCATTGTGCAATAATTAGTGAAGTAGACAACACAAGAGAATCTAGAAAATTTGAAGACCCCAATTATTGTAGAGACAATAGATGAAATTTTGCAGTAGAAAACACAAGTAAAGGAAAAGGTCACAAATGCAAAAGAAACATTCCAAAAGTTCATTTCAATGTGGAAGAAGGCCTGAAGTGCCTCGAGACAAGCCATGGGTGAGTGCTGGGGGATTATTGAAGTAGGACATTTTTGGCCCAGTTTTGGGAATCACATTGGATCAAACCACATGACAAGTTGTATAAGGAGCAACACATGTGGAAGAGAGGAAGGTAGTTAGCACATTTTCAGGAGCAACGTGTGTGAAAGGAGGAAGTTATTTAGAAGTCATAAATTATTTTGGTCCATTTTGTAATAGTCTAATCCCTAATGTAAAAGTATAAATATGTAAGGGTTTTGGGTAGAAAGTAAGTTTTTGCAATGAGCTAATGAAGAGATAAGTGTGCACTGTAGGCGCGAATGGAAAGGGCATGTTGGGTAGAATTGAGATATAATGAATGAGCACAGTGCAGACCTTTTGTAGGGAATGATTTTAAATAATAAAATGAGAAGAATGCTTTTGTAGACGTATCCTAGTTTGGGGTGAACCATGTTAAATATGGTGTCTTTTTGTATGCTATGATGTGTTTGTTTAATATTCTTGTTAATTCCTACACGTATTGAATGAATGGTTAATATGAATATGTTATATGATGGTTCTGCACATATGTTATATTATCTAAAGAATGGATGTTAAGTTGAATGGTAAGAATGATTGCCTCACATCCCTTGATGACTGTGGAAACCTTGTTCCCACAAACCCCATTGATACCTCAGGTGTGACTTCACCTACTTACGGGTGTTGTTGAAAGGGTTGGTATCTTTAGGGTTTTTTTGGTGAATTAATGTTGAACCTAGGTCCTCCCATTGCATGCCAAAAAAGGGTTTTTTCTCTTCCCAGTCTACTGGAAGTAATTTTTTTTTACTTTAATGTCTTTGTGGGTCTTTTCTGAGTTCTTAAAAGTGTTGTTTGGTTCCAAAAGTATGTTTCTTTGTTTCCAAGATTGTAAGAAAAACTTAAAGATTTTGGTCAACTTTTTTATTTGTTCCAAATTGGTTTTCGTTATTTTATGGTTTAGGGTTTCAAAAAAGATTAGTAGGGTGTTTCTTACACTCTATTCCTTGTTAGTATAATGGATTATCAGGTGCTTAGTCATCTATTTTGTAATATTTCTCTCCCTGTACCTTTCTTGTTTTCTTCAAAGTTAGTGTATAAATATGTATGATTTTTGAACTTCTTCCCTTTTCTTTTCGTATTTCAATTTTTGAAAAGAAAATTTCATTATAATAATTTTTTCTTCTTGAGCTTACTCTCATGATTTAAAAATTTTGTTTTTCAGTAGCCTTAACAAAATAAAATAAATCTAGTTCTTCAAAGTTCTTTTGCACTCTGTTCTTCATTGACTTTCAAAAGAATCTTATATTTGCATTGAAAAGTAGTTTAAGATCTTCCATACAATAAAAAATGCATTGTTTTCATTTTTGAAAAAGTAGAAAAGAAAGATTTTGTTTTCACTTAATTTGAAGTTTTGCTACACTCGTTTTTTAGTGAAGAAATTGGATCATGCATTTTTGTTCTTAAGTTTCTTTTTTTTGTGTCTGTCAAAACACCTTCTAGTTTCATTTGTACCCCTTTGGGTAAATAACAACCCCGTAAAATGAACGCTAACTAATGTTTTTTAGAAATTTTCATTTTGTAGGGTGAATAGACTAGTTGTAGGCTAGGGCCTTGGTTTAGGTTAGAGAGTTCATTTCTCCAAGGCCAGAAAGAAAACACAAGATTCTGATCTAGGGATATTTCAAATCCAACTATTGTATAAGTATAGCTGGGAATATCCTCTAACACAAGATTTAAACACACGGTCGCGTCAAGGAAGATTGAGGAGATAACTGCTTCGAAGCTTAACTAAACATAGTGGAGAGATCATGTATTGGGAACTTTTCCTGAAGTGACACTGACTTATTTGGCGATAATACTCTGTGAATTTTGAACTTGGTTGAGGTTTTCCTGAAGTGATACTGGCCCTCTTGGTGTAATTCCTATGGAAGATTCTCACCTAGTTTGAGATTTTATGAAGTGACACTGGCCCTTTTGTAGACAATACTTTGGAAGAGTTTAGAGCTTAGTTACCTTGCCCATAATTTTGATCCTGACTATCGACTGTACCCCATGAACACTAAATTCCACTTTGTGACCTTACTTTACTTTCCTAGGGATCTTAGTGTTAGAAAAATGGGTTTGCTCGTTTCACCATAGACAATATAGCAATATTGTCACCCAACCATAGGATAAAGGCCACCCCCGAGCACCTTAACCTTGACAGACATAATGATTCTGGTAGAAGACCAATAGCCAACCAAAGATAGTGCACCAAGCAAGGATAATCAAAGACCAAGAAGAAATTCCAAACCAATAACCCAAGTCAAAGTCACTACTGCAATAATTGCAATGCTCCTTCACTCATGCACACTTCTTGTCCTTATGAAGTTGTGAGTGAGTGTGCCACAGATGAGCTCTAGCACCCTCTATTTATACTACTCCATCTTAACTAACTCGAACGACTTCTCTTCCCGGGGAGCTAATAACTTAATATTAAGTATTCTATAAAGTTGAATTATCTTCTAGGGTTATTATCCAAGGATTTAGGGTTTCTTTTGCTTCCCAAAATATTGTAGTATCATCAAAGGTTACAAGTGGAGGCTAATACCTCCCGAAGATACCATAATATCAACACTCCCTCCTAGCTAGGGAGGTATTAAAGGAAATGGTATTGAGCACAAACAAACCATTCAATCAGTAGCATCATCATAGCCACACATGATATCTCATGATCAGATCACGATCACCATCATCACTATCCAACTAGATAGTCGCCATGGAAATCAGAACAATTCCATCCAATAGAACATAATTGTTTCTATTGATAGTAGTATACAAATACTATCCAGTGGTACAAAACCACTCTCAGTAGCACAATGCTACTAACTAGTGACACACATTCACTATCAGTGGAATACATCCATCACAGTAGAATAAAACTATTTTCCAGAGACATACAATCTCTACAACAATCATATAATATGATATAAATCTACATAAACAATATCATGATACACATTGATTCATCTGGTCCATTCTTCCACTCACATTTGCGATATATGGAAGAACATTTTCCCTCAGAAAATAAAAGAGTCATCCATGGGCTATATGGACTATTCTTCCCAAGCATAGAATAAATTACCCTGATTTTTGAGCCTGGACCATCCACCTAGCTAGGCCATTCATCTGGCACTAATCATAGTGCAACTTGGAGAGAATGAGTTTTCCCTAAGAAATGTTTGTCCCTGATTGTTAAACCTTGAACATTCTCCTAACTCAGCCATTCATCCAACACTAATCATAGTGAAACCTGAAGAGAATGAGTCCACCCTAGGGAATGACTTTCCAGACCATTTCTTAAGGAAATGAATGTCCTGCACCAAACTCTAAAATGAACCATTCTTCGAAAATTCTCACAATTGTGAACTTCGAAAGAATGATTTCCCGGAAAGGTGGACCATTCTACTTGACCACTACTCAGAGTGACTTCCAAGAAGAATGATTTCCCTAGGCCATTCCCCCACACTATCCATAATGGGAATCATTGTCTATGGTACATCATCAATCTATCGAACCATTTTCATTATGAAAATGACTATCCGATATGGACCATTTTCCGAACTAGAAAATGCATATCCATTAGAAATCTCGAACCACTTTTCGGATTAGAAAGGAACTTCCTATCTTGGACCATTTTGTTAGGAACCAAATATCAATATAGTATAGAAAAACCTTAGAACCCCTCCCCTTGAGACAAGTCTTTTCTGCAATGCTTGAGTAACTCTGGATGCTTCTATATAAAAGACTCATCTTCCCAAGTGGAATCTTCAGTCGGTAGTTTCCTCCATTTAATGAGATACTCTAAAATGGATCTATTCCTCAGCTGGCAAATTCTTGTGTCAATGATGGCTTCAGGCTCCCATATGATTTTTCCTTCCTTGTCAAGTTATGGCAATATAGTTTGAACTAGGATCTTGTCACCTATAACCTTCTTTAAGCATGAAACATGGAAAACTAGGTGTACTCGTGAAGATGAAGGAAACTCCAATTTGTATTCCATGGTACGAATCTTTTGCAACACCTTATAAGGTCCATAGTACTTTGGTGATAATTTATTATCCTTCTTGGTTTACTTGAGGGACATTTGTTTGTATGGTTGTAGTCTTAAAAACACCCAATCCCCTACTTCAAAACTTCTTTCACTATGATGTTGATCTTCTTGTTGTTTCATGTGATTTTGTGCCATGGTCAGGTTGTCCTTTAACATTTGGAGAACTTGTTGTTGATGCTCGATGTGATATTCCACTTCATGAACCTTATATTTTTATTTTAGAGAAGAAGTTATGGAAGGAGGGTGGTATCCATAGAGTGCCATAAATGGTGTCATTTTTTTTTCAGTATGAATGTTAAGAACCAAACATCAATATAGCATAGAAAAACCTCCGGAAAAGTACTCAACGCCTTGAAAAAGAGATAATTTCAGATAATAAGCCTCTTCGAGGGGGAAACCTCCTTTTACCCCACTTAAATGTTCAAGTCCCAGATGATTCAAAATGAAAATGTCTCCTTGGTATATATAGGAGACTA
>ML811205.1:258880-275601 GCA_009831015.1 Picea engelmannii | reverse complement strand
TCGTAGGAGGGTTTAATTTCATGGGGGTGGCGGTTGTGCTTGGCACGGATCTGTCACATGGCTTTCGCCATGCTGGCCTGTGTGCACCTCCTCGTTTTTCCATGTGGCCCACACCATCACCTGATCCAGGGCCTTATCCACTACTGAGGCTTTATGCTTACAGTGTTGGAGTATGGGATGTAACAGATTGAGGGACTCTTGGCATAGGAGTTCCGGTCCGTTCCAATCCATCCCCAAGTTTGCCAAGTCATCTGCTATCTAATTGGCCTTCTTTCTAATGTGAGAGGGTATGAAGGCCTAATTGGGTTGCAGGAGATTCACAATTGTTTTTAGTCCATGAGAGAGTATTCAGCAGGGTGAGATTCGATCTGGGTCAGCTCCATTTAGAATTCTCCTGAAGAGATTGATAATGACTAGGGAATCCCCTTCTACGATCATCTTGGTGAAGCTGTGTTCATTTGCTAATTGCAATCCTTTGGTGAGCCCCCAAAGCTCAACTACATTGTTTGTAGTGTGGCCTAGGCTTCCTGTGTTGATGAGAAGGATGCGTCCTTGATGATTTCAGAAAACCACTCCATAACCTGCTGCTCTCGGGTTACCTTTGTAGGCTCCATCGAAATTGAGTTTGATGAAGCCTTCCTCACGGGGAGTCCAAATTGAAGGGATGCTTTGAAAAGGGAGTGAGAAGGGGGAAGGGGGTGGGTTCTGAGCAAGAGGGATTTTCCAATACTAAAGGATAATAGGTTTAGAAGATGTTCCCATTAGATCCTTTGCAGTCCAATGATGAAGGCTGATAGTTTCCAGGATGTTGAGGCGGCATTCGTTCCAACAATGTTGCCAAGGGAGATGGGAATTTCTGAAGATCCTTCTATTTCTTTCCTTCCAAATTTGCTAGAGTATGAATCCCGGAAGTAGTTGCCAGATACGGTTAAGAAGGGGTGATTGAAAATCCTGGTCTCTCGAGTCTACAATAGTGTCGATGACGCTGTCTCATATGCGATCCGAGGTGCGCATGATCTGTGCACTTTGGTCCCAGACTTGAACTGTGTAGGAGAAGGTATTGAGGAGATGGTTCATGGTTTCAGCTTCTTTTCCATAGAGCATGTAGATAGATGGCCCAACAAAACCCCATTTAGAAAGGTTATTCCAAGTGAGAATGCTCGAATGAGTGATGAGCCAGAGGAAGAGAGTAATTTTTTGCCAGTGTTTTAGGGCCCATATTTTGCTCCAAACTCTTCCTATGTGTTCAGGGTCAGAGTGAGTTTTGATGGCATAGGCCTCTTTTGTGTTGAAGGTGCCCCTTGGAAAGTATCCCCATGTTAGAATGTCTTCTCTGGTAAGAGTGGGAATTTTCCATTTGCTCAATTCCTCATACCAGGGTTTTAGGTCCACATGTGCCTCTATATTCAGGTGCTCTTTATTTGAATTCCAACATCTCTAGGTGGCATCTGTTGGGTCATCTTGCTAGTAGTATGCTACCTTTGTCAGTCCCCCCTAAGTAGCTAGGATGATAATACTGTCAGACCAGTCTTCCTGGTCTAGAGTTGGCCACTGCTACCACGAATCCTTCCAAAAGAGGGTTGTTTTCCCATTCCAAATTTCCCAGAAAGTGTGATTTGTTACCAAATGCCGATTTTTCTTAGCTGTAGCCTAGATTAAAGATCCAGGGTTGTCCCCATTCCACCTGATCAAGTTCCTCTCCACCATATTGGGCACATATTTTCCCCTCTAGAGCTTGGCCCATAAGTCATTGGGTATTTTTAGCCATCACCACCAGATCTTGGCACTAAGGACTTTGTTCATGATTGAGGGGTCCCTTATCCCGAGTCCTCCTTGAGTTTTGGGCTTGCAATTTTTTTCCCAGCTAATCAGTGCAATTGTTTTACCTGTATTGAGGCCCTACCATAGGAAGTTCCTCTGCAATTTCCTTATGGTTGTAAGCATAAAATTAGGGGCAACAAGTGCCGAAAAGGTGTAGATTGGAAGGGCTTGAAGCACATATTTGAGAAGAATCAGGCGGCTGGAAAAGTTTAGGGCTCTGTAGGTCCAGGAAGAAATCCTTTTAGAAAAGGAGGAGAGGAGATGCTCCAAAGAGGAGTTTCTAAGGGTATTTTCAAGCAGGGGAATGCCAAGGTATTTGGACGGAAGGGAGATTTTGGTGAACCCAAGGATGATAGAGATATTGTTTTGGATTGGAGCAGGCCTGTTGAAGAAGAAGATCTGGGATTTTTCTTTATTGAAGTCTAGTCTTGAGGCCTCAGAGAAAGTTTGAAGGATCGATAGGAAGGAGTGTGCTTCTTTAACTGTGGGGGAGCCCATCATCAGGGTATCATCAACAAATTGGCTATGAGAGATCGGGGGGGAGATACCATGCAGAGTTAGACCCATCAGCGAGTTGCTTGCTATGGCTGCATGAATGGATCGACTGAGACCCTTGGCCATGATAATGAAAAGGAAAGGGGACAGAGGGTCTCCTTGTTTGATTCCCCTGGAGGGTCCTAACACATTGTTTTAATGTGCCTCCCCTTTTCCTATTTTCTAGCCTCCACCTTTTTCTCTCCCTAATTTCTAGGACATTGTCTTAATGTGCCTCCATTTTCCCTATTATTTAGAATCCTTTCACTCCCTATTTCTAAGCCTACTCCTCTCTCTCTCTCTCTCTCTCTCTCTCTCTCTCTCTCCCTATTTTATAGCGCATTTTCCTAATGAGCCTCCATTTTTCCTATTTTTTAGCATCAATGTGCCTCTCTTTTTCCATATTTTCTATCGCATTAATTCCTTCTGTTCCTAACTCCTATTTCCTAACACCCACCTTATTATTTCCTATTCATGTGCCTTATCCATATTATCCTCCTTATTTCATATTTTCTAGTGCATTAACTCCTTTTAACTCTCTATTATGTATCATTCACTCCCTCTTCTCATACGTTAACATCTCATCATTCACTTTTCATCAATCCTTACTCCTTATTTAAGGAATATCTCATTTTCAATTCATGCACATGTTCTCTCCTATAGTCTAGCATAGGTATCCACCCATCTCCTTAATTAACACACCTTTCTCCTTTAAAGTTCATCACTCCATAACCTATGTGCTTCCCTCTTCCTATTTACTAGTTCTTATACTCTCACACACTATTTCCTAACTCGCTTTTAATTCACACATGTGTTTTCTTGCATGTGTTTCCCCATCCTCATGCGCTATCTATCCTTTCTCATGCACATTATTTCTAGTTGTATCTCATGTTCCAAACTATTATTATCATACCTATGCTCCCTCACTCTCTTATTCAATGAGGTTCCTCCTCATTGTGATAAGAGGGATTGTTTGCAACAACAACATACATTCTCTCTCTCTCTCTCTACTCTAGCTTCTATTTCTTTGTGCGGAGATAACCATTATACCGTTTATTTTTCATGTTTTATATGGTGCAATCAACCCTTTGGAAATACATTAATAAAGAATTGTTGTGCCTCGTACCAAACTTTCAGTTTGTGTCGGTATTGTGATTAAATTTGTGCATCAATTAGAATTTTTCTCCCTCTTATTGTGCTTAAATTTGACCTTTTAATTATGTTTTCTTTTTGTTTTCTACTCATATTTCTAAAGCTAACATTGCAGGGATTCTACCAAGTGAAATTATCATTATTTTTCCTAATGTCTTGGGTTGTTTTACACGTTGTCCAAGACACTTTTTGGTTTTTTTTTATTGTAAAAAATTATACTTAAACCATCAGCAAGGCACTTAGGGACACCCCTTGAGGTTGGTACACACAATCCCAAATGAAGAAGGGATTTTCCAGTGACTTTTAGGGCACAATATCCTAGAATTGGCCTATTTTTAATCACTAATTTATGTTATATCAAATCTGTATGGAGGGTGAAAAAGTGTGCTAACAAATTGGTGTTGTTGTTGGGGAACACAAATCTTGGTGGAACGATATCGGTAGGTTTTTAATTTGTTTTATATATTTTATTTAACTCACCTGGTGACTCCACAAGATATAGGAATGACTCCATATGAGAACTTATGCTTATGATTCGGTTCAATCCCACAAGGTCTAGTTTTGGGCTTGAGCAAGCCCTAACATATTTTATGGAACAAGAATATACTTTCACCAGCAATTATTTCGGGTTGGTAAGAATATTGAGTTATTTGGTAAGTTCTTTCGATGAGAAGTATGGTGAGTGAACCTTGACACCTTCATCTTTGGGTTCATTTTCATCCCAATCCAATACTATGGTAGCAACTTTTCTTGTTTCTATCTCAGATTAATATTATGGTTGCGACTGTGAGATCAGGAGAAAGGTTTAGATTAAGTGTTTATGGCCCAATAAGTTTTGTTGAATTTTTGGGTTATACTTGTTGTTTCTAAGGTCTGCACCTGATTACTAAAGGGAAAATCTAGGCCACCTATCAGTTTAGAATGATTTCTTCTTTTAACTCTTTTTTTGGTTGGTCAGAGGGTTATTCTATCAAGACAAAGGCAAGGTTGGGTTGACATAATGATATGGATGAGGGCCCTCCTTCACTGATGGCACACCAATGACAGACTAGTGAAATAATATAAAACAGAGGGAAACAACAAACTACTCAATGAATAATCTGTTGTAAGAAGTTCAATACTTAAAATATCATTTCAAGACATAAAACATGTCTCAAAACACAATAACTCCCACAGGTTGCAGAAAACAAATCTTCACCAAAGCATTATCTGTTTGACAGGTTGCATATCAGTAAAAATAAGTCGTACAATAGATGAAAGGAAATTAAATGTACGTTTCACAAATCAAGAACTATATTCAAGATAAGAATGAAAACACATGAAGAGTTGAACAAAACACTGTCATCAAGAGTATGTTCACTGGGTAGAGAGCTTTAATCCATGCATAAAAAGGTCCAACCAATCTGTTGTATTGCAATTCTTTCCTAAAAAAATCCGACCTTTACAATATCCAAAAACTAACTATTTGAAAGAGTTGGAGAGGCTCTCGTCCTTAGGAGACTGAGTCCTAAATTTAGGGAATTGTTTGTAAACAAAATAATTAACTTTACTGAGACACTAGACTTAATTAGCAAGTGTGGTTCTTATCACACACAAAAGACCACTCTTGCATCTAATCTAGGAAAATGCTGGACTTAATCAAATAAAACTACTACTGTCTCTGCGACATAATTGATGCATGTGCTGGAGGAACTGAGTGGCCTAAAATAGCCCTCAGAGTGACAAAACAGAGCTTTGTTTTCAACGATGGCATGCCTGTGAGTTGTTGGAGGCCACTGGAGATAACTAGTTGCATGAGTAGAGTTTTCTCAAGTGTTTTTGAAACTAATTTGCATAGATCTGTGATTGAGACTTAACTCTCTATCTATGCCTGAGCTTTTGGAATTCAAGTGCACTCTGTATTGACCCCATCATATGTCATATGTACCTATGAAATAGCTTCACTGGAATGGTTGTCATCCCATCGAGCATGAGGGGAGATGTGGAGTCGAGCATCCAATTGAGAGACGGGATAAATGAACGTGATGGTAGATGACGTGTGAAGACAGATGTCAATGTGAGAGGAGGTGTGAAAACGATGGAGGTATCAAGAGTATGGAGTTGGCGATGTGTAGTGAAGGATACAAGTGGCATGTAGGGAGATGAGGAGTAGATAGGTTGGGAAGTGAGTGGAGAATAGGTGGCGAAAGGCAAGAGGGGCCGGTATTGAAAAACAACCCGGGAGGAACTTGGAGGGGGGGGGGTAGGTGGTAAGAGGATTAGAGAAGGGGTGGGAGGGGGGTAGGTGGTAAGAGGATTAGAGAGGGGGGGGGGGTCTGAGTTCTTGAGGAGCCACCACGTTAGGTAGGGCCCACAATGGGAAAACTACTTACTCGGATCCCCCCCCATCGTTAAAGGTAGAATGGTTAGGGGGGTCCGAGTTGTGACAAGGACCATTGATCTGGAGAGGTGGGCCACCGCCAATGGAGATCAGCGTGGGGGTTAACGAAGAACAAGTGTTAGGTGGTGAGAGGAGCGAGAGTAGTGAGTGGGATGAGGGGAGGTGATGTGGAGATGACACAGTGATCTGATGTCATTCAAGCACATTATTGTAGGAGCTGTTGAGGGTGGTTTGGATCCAGACCACCTTTGGGCCCTCAATCCACCACAAGCTGCCACGTATCCTTCCAAAAATACCATGGATCCAATTGAGGTACCTCTTAGGAAAATTAATGCTCGAGTACTTTACGTCCCCGCAAGGAAGCGTGATCATTGATATGATGACGATCTATGATTCAGGTCATATTTACCTACTATAAGGATTGATGGTTCTCGTTGACTTGGGATCAATGGTCCAGATTCACTTGGGAATTTCGGGCTTCGATTGTTTTGAATGTGAAACATGAAAATATCCCAGAGGAAAATCTCCGAAGTGAATGATTTGTCGCCACGTGTCATGATGGATGAATGATCCAGATTCTCTTCGGAAGTCCGGTTTTCAGGAGTTTCAAATGTGAAGCATGAAAAATCTCCTGAAGGAAAATCTTCAAAGTGAAATATCTGCTACCATGTGTCCCCTCTGATGGATGGCCTAGATTTACTTCAGGTCTTCAGATGACTCTTGGTGTTAAACTCTACGCGTCTCTACACTCCCAAATGGGCAACAACCATTAATAGGATTTTCTTGGTGAATCTTTATCGTTGAAATTTTTCCTATTCATTTCGGCAATCCTGACCCAAAAATTGACCATTCCGAATGGATGCGTTTATCCACAGGGATTTCTTGTGTATATAAAAGGATTGGTCGAACTGTGGTGAGCTGGATCAATGGAAAATATGATGACAAGTAATTTGAACCAAATCCAACATATATTTCATCCTTTCAAGAAAAACAAAACAGAAACGCGCAAAGACTCAAACTAGAAAGAAACGAATAAGAACCAAGTCACTCAATAATGGGAAAATGACTTAACCAAACAGAAAAGGAAAAATTGATGAAGGCATAGGGAAAAAGAGAGGAGAGGCAGGGGATGTAGACCTAGGTTACAACATTGGCTCCAACCGGGGATAGCTCGTCCCTGTGAGGTGCTAAGAACTGTATATCAATGTCTTGAGATTAGATAACTGCTCTTACCTTTTATCACTTACCCTCATTTTTGTTTGTCATCCCTGCATATCTGTTAATGTTCCTCAGCCATGCATTTTATTGAATCAAAAGATGAAACTGCACCCCAGTGCCTTATTGGGATATGGAGTCTTTATTCACAGAGCTAACTAATAAAAAGAAATAAATAAAGGAGTGTCTATGGTACAAGAGGGGCCTCCCCCCATTATTAAACAAAATAGTGTTTCAGGAAGCGCCCATTTACTGGGCCTCCAAAGACCTCTATATTGTTTATATTGTGTAGGATGAATGTGTTGTTGTATAGAAATTCAACCACCTTAAAAGGGCCAAACTAGAGGTTTTCGAATTTACCATGCTTGGACTTGTCATCCCTTCTGACATCCCACCTCAAAACCTGGTCACCTTCCTAAAAAATCTCCTTCTTGGTTTTCTTATCAAAGGCTAATTTGATCTTGCTCTAGTATGTCTTTGTTCTCTGATTAATAACCTCTCTTCTCTGTTGAACTTTTATAATATGGAATATCCTCCGTTGGATGTCATTGGGCTCCTCAATATCCTCCTGCAATAATTTAAGGACTGGTATACCAAGTTGAGTAGGAAAAACGTCTATGCCATAAACAAGATGGAATGGTGAGGTTCCTAGAGACTTCTTAGTGCTGATCCTGTCAGCCCATAAGGCATATTTGAGTTTAGATTCCCATGATTTTTTGCTTTTAGTGAACAAATTTTTAATGATCCTGATGAGAGTCTTGTTTGATGACTCTGCCAGGCCATTTCCCTTAGGGTAATAGGGTGTGTAATGTGTCAAGGAAATGTTGTGACTGCCACCTAAGTCAATCATGGATTTGGAATTGAATGCTTGGGCATTGTCTGTTACAAGCTTACCAGGGCAACCAAATCTGGAAAAAATATTAGTTTAGAGGAAATACATGATTACCTTGTCAGTGGCATTCCTGGTGGGCACAACCTCAATCCATTTGGTGAAGTAGTTGGTGGCAGTGAGGATCCACTTGTGTTGTCCACTAGAGGGTGGATTTATTTATCCTATGAAGTCTAACCCCCATTGCTGAAATAAACTATTGGAATTGATAGGTTTCAGGGGTAGTGATAGTAACGTATGCTTCCCTACAAAAATCTGGCATTCATTGCATGCTCTAATAGTGGCAAAGACATCATAGAAAAGGGTGGGCCGGTAATATCCTGCCCTTAGGATCTTTAGCATTGTGGGCTTCTAGTGCCGGTGTCTGTCGTATGCTCCTCTGTGCATCTCTGTCGTGACTTGTTTAGCTTCATTTTCATCAAGGCATATTAACAGGATGCCAGTAGGATCTCTCCATTACAGGTTCTGGTTCGAGATGCAGAATTTGATAGCTTTCAATTTGAGATACATGGCCTTCGTCTTCTTCACATATGGGGGGCATTTGAAATGCTACAAAAAATAGATGATTATTTTATACCAAGGCGAAGATGAGTAGGTTTCAAATACCTATAAGTTGTCTGGTCCAGGTTGTATGATGGGTGCATCTGATTGGGTGAAGGTTTGATGCAATTATAGTGCCTTGCAGTTTGATTCTGATAGAAATTTGGCCAGTCCTTGCCCCTTGATCAACTTGGTGGGATTTATGTGCAATTCATACTCCAACAATTTGACAATCCATATTCCTCTTTTCCCCTCGTTGTCTGGCTGGACCATAATCTCTTTGACATTGCTACTAGAAACAAAGGTCGTTATGCTATACTATAGCACATAAACTCTGAAGGCCTTGAGTTCTTTGACCAATGCATAAGCTTGTTTCTCTAATATATCATACTTGAGCTCAACATATCAGAGGGTTCTTCTAAAAAATGCTATGGGTTTCTTATGCCCTTCTTCGTTTTTCTGTAGCAGTACAACAATAATTGTTTCATCCGAGGCAAAGGAAAAGATGAAGAAATCTTTGGTATAGTCAGGGCTGACCAATATAGGTTCTTCAACTAAATCTTTCTTGATTGTTTGGAAAGATGATTTCTCCTCCAAATACCATTTTATCACAACATATTTTTTCAACATGTTAGTAATAGGCTTCAAAATTTCAGCAAAATTCGGCACAAAGCATCTGAAGAAGTTTATCTTACCAATAAAAGACTGGACAACCTTTTTATTTATGGGAATCTCAAATTGTTTAATGGCACAAACCCTCTTTGGATCAATGTTTATGCCTCCAGATGATATGCTATGGCCTAGGAGCTTCCCTTATGTCATGGAAAAGTGAGCCTTCCTAGGATTGAGAGATATCCCATACCTCCTGCATTTCTTGAAAACCTACTCCAAATGCTGCAAATGTTCCTCGTCGAAATTGGAAAAAATGGTAATCTCATCTAGGTATATGACCATAAATTTATATTTCTCCCCCACAAAATCTATGTCCATGGCCCTCTGAAAAGTTCCCCCTACGTTCATGAGCCCAAAAGGCATATTGTCATACATGAATGTTCCCCATGGGGTGGTGAATGTTGTCTTTTCTTTATCTTCCTCATAAACTGCTATCTACTTATAACCAAAGTATCCATCCAACAAGGAAATTTTGTGTGCACCTACCACCCTCTGTAAAATATGATCCATCTTGGGGAGGGGGTAATTTTCCTTCAAAGAACACTTGTTTAGATTTCTGAAATCAACGGATAAGCGTATCTCCCCACTCTTCTTCCTTGCAGGTACTAAGTTGGCCATCCAGTTTGAATACCTTAATGGTACAATAATCTTGTCATCCAACATTCTTTTTATCTCTTTCTCAATTATGGACACAAACATGGGATTAAATTGTCTAATTTTCTATCTGAATGTCTTAGATCCTGTTGGCCCTTGGTTATGGAAGGTTGTGAATATTAAGGAAAGAAGCACGAAGTACGAATTGCACGGAAATAACATTGACTGAGATTGGGTCGAAGTGGCCAAAGAAGAAGAAAATAAGGAGCAAAGTAAGAGAAAGCGATTCATTAAACTAGAAGACCGAGGAAGACAAATCAAAAAGGAAGATGGATAGTGTAAAACTCAACAAGAAGAAAAAGCCAATAGATGCTTTGGAACACCTCGCGCGAAAGAAGGAAAGACATGTTGGTGAAGCCCTGAAAACGTGGGTCAAGTTGACCTAGGGTTTTAGACACCTAGGATTTTGGCATTTTAGGATTTTTACACCTAGGTTTCTACCTAAGGTTGTCTGAGAGTCCTTGTAATGTATAAAGAAAGGTCAAGAAGACCTAGGATGGGTTCGATAATGTAATGAGGCATTATTGTTTTTGAGAGAAAGAAGTGTTGTGTGAGAGACAATTCTGTATTGTAAGATCTTCATCTGGGTGTGGAGATCGACCCTGCAGCTAGGTGTGCAGGGAGGGGAGAGAAGAAGAGAAGGAGAGAGAGATTTGCAAGCCAAGAGAGCATATAGAACTATATTTTTTCACATAATATATCAAGAAACACAATTTTGTGGACGCATCCCTAAGGAGAGGGTGAACCACATATATCTTGTTGTTCTGTGGGATTGATGTTGTGTTCTTTTTCCTTTTGATTACTCTGTTATTGCATCATTGTGTTAGATCTGAGATATAACTATGTGAAGTAGGTTTGAGTTGGTAAACAGTATCTAGATTCTGTGTTACTGTTGTTTTGGACCCACTTTTCATTTCCTTTGGTTGTAGACACATGCATCCTACAACCCCCTATTGCTGCTTCAAGTGAGTCTGCATCTGCTTCACAGGTGTTGCCGAAACGACCAGTAGTTAGGGATTGTTGGTGCGGTGTTAAAGTTGAACCCTAGGTCTTTCCCTATGCCAACCAAACCAGTTTTTAGAGGGATCTTTTGTTGGATGATGTCAGTATCAAATGTCTTCAAATCTTCATAGGACCATGCAAAAATATCAACAAAATTTTGAATGAGCATGACATTCCTGTCTTTTTGTTTTGCAACCAATGCTTTGGAAAGCTTGATGATCTTTGGATTCTCAATGGTCCCAATATTTCTCTCTGCCACCTCCTCTTCTTGATTCTTCATGTTAGTTCCTTTGTAAACATCATTGTTGTTGAAAAATATTTCCAATGGTACTAGTCCTCTAGGAATGTGATTGGTTTTCAGCTCCACAATATCATGACCAACCACTGTCTTCAGCATATGAGAAGGTTGCTGATATTCTAATTTCTCATTTTCATCTTCTTGAATTCCTTGATCAATTGAGATATTGGAGAATTCATCAATGGTGTGAAGAAATATCTGCAACTCTAAATCATCACTAAAGACTTGCCAGTGATTTATGTTGTCTGGTATGGTTGTTCTATGTATGATTTCCAACTGATATTTAATATTTGGGCCAATGGGAGGTGTGAACGTGTTGATGGGCGAAATCGACCATCCGTCAACTAGAAGAGTGGAACTAGTTCGGGGTTGTCTAATAACCCAATCCGTTTGGAATGAACCACCCTGACGGGTTTAGCGGCTCCGTTAGCCGATCTAAGGTCCTAGGAAAACCAAAGAGAAAACTAATCTAAACTAACTAATCTAACTAAAACAAATAAAACTAACTAAACTAACTAACAATAAATAAAACAAACTAAACTAATCTACTATCTATAAATATAAACTAATAATTAATACTATGCTAACTACTATCTGAAATATAACTTATTTACAAAATATACAATATCTACAATTCACAGATTTAATTAAAACCTGCAAAACTCATTAGATTTCTGCCCTAAGACAGAAAAAGGTATTTCTTTTTTGATTTTATAATTTTATAAACAAGAAATTAAACTTACTGAAATTAAACAATCTAATATACTAATTCTGCACATATATCTAACTAAACTTATATCTAAACTAAACTACTAATAAATATACTAAACAAACAAATGACAAACTGACCTGGAAACGCTCCCAATTTGTCCTGTGTATGATGACTTCGAAGCTGGTCGGAGGAAGGAAACTCGCACCAGATGATCCAGAAGCTTCTCGTAAACGATAGGCTGCACTGCTCTTTGAGTTGTTTACAGGACAAACAAGACATAAAAAATCATAACAATTATATGATTTATAAATCTCTGCAATAAGGGAAACCTGTTATGAAAAAACTTATACTTAATAATTCAACTCATGAAGAAGAAAAATCTGTCATTCACAAACTGAATTAAGTAATTGCTATGTTTTTTAAACACTGGAAGAAATCAGATATGGATTATACTGATTAAATCATATCATTTGCAAAATACTAAGATAGCTAAAGTAGTCATTAACCAAATGCAAATAGATACACATAAACATGAAACAAAATATTGATATTATGAAAAGCTAACGCTGTAGCAGAACATCAAATTATGTCTCATTCTGTATTAAAATTCCATATCCTTATTCTCCCACGAATGAGGATGGTGTTATTACAAAAATAATAAGTATTTATAAGTTTTTCCACAGGGTAAAACCTCCTTGTGGATAGTATCAAATTGTTTACATAATCTGGGAAAATATTCCCAAGATCAACTAAACTAGGAAACTAAAATGAAAATAAATCATCCAAATATCCTCTAAACTGTCCATCAAATCCCATGCAATTTGAGTTCACCTGAAAAGGATCCAAAATAGACAAATTAGAAGACTCTTTTATCAATAAAATGATAAAAATTAAATTCTATAGACTAGCTACAGAATCAGTTGATTTTGTAGCTAGTCAAAATGAGATACAGAATCAACATCAGAATCGATTCAAAATCTTTAAAAGAATTAAATCCAATTATCTCCCAATGATCACTTGAAAATGAATCAAAATGATTTTATCATTTAAGATTAAACAAGATCAAAATGATTCAACCGAACACAGAGATAGGAATACTCTGTTCTTCTGTTACCACAAAATCGGGTTCTCAGAGTCATAATCGGACAGTAATAAGATTGTTTCATATCCAATTTGAAAAACATATCGTATGTGATACGATCCAATCCAACCAAATTATTTTCCACTCGTTATAGCTGTAACAATATAGCAAAAGATTCAAATCATTTAATCGAATACAAGGATAGAAATACTCTGTTTCGGTTATCGTTACAAGTCGGGTAAATGAAATCATATGTAACAACATCGTGTCTCAAAAAATCGAATGAGATCGTTTTGATATTCAATTGAAAACAAATCACAAATAGTTTGTTATAATTCTCTCATCAAAAGCGAAATCATCGCACTGAACAGGGTTATCATGATAACTGTATAGGATGTGAACGAATTCAAACCATAACTGATACATAACCAAAAACGTAACAGGATCAATCAAACAGAATTTGTCATAGATTTCGATCGTTGATCCTTTCACAGTCAGGAGACAGGATCTATTAATTTTGATCAAAATTGTTTCAATCAAACGAATCGTAACAGAGTTTGACCAATTCGTTTCACAAATCTAAAATACAGAGCATCAATTAGAATCTGGAATCGATTCATAAAACGAACTTGCCAATTTAGAACAAAAACGAATTGATTTAGCTAAGGGTTTTCACACAGTTGTTATGATTCGAATTCATTTCCCGATTCGGGCACGGATGGTATCTGAGTGTATTTCTTTTATCAAAGAAACAGAGTAATTCTCCTTAACTTGGAATCAATCAAATATAGAACAGCACACGACACAGCATCGTAACGAGTATTTTCCCGAAAACGTTTACTAGTCATAGCATACTAATGATAATGAAATCGGATCCGAACAAAATCATAACAATCAAACTTAATCAAACCATTTATGGACTATAGCACATGGATCATAACCAAATCAAATATGAGTATGATACAAACCAAACTATTAATTTTGTCACCTTAACAAGGCAAGCCAATCAATCAAATTCAAACGAAGATCACTCAAATCCAATCAAAATCTATTGATTTCTATACTGGGAATAATCAAATCGTATACAGAATCGAAATTTGTTTCTATTCAAAGAAAAGCTATATATAGAATGCCCACAATATAACGGAGTCATTCAAGATGTGAGCAGAATTGGTTAAAACTGAATTCAAATCGTTATATAAACCTAGATTATTTACAAAATGAAATGATATCAAATTTTCCATACCTGTGTAGCGACGAGGCTGCTCAATTATACCAGCTTGGAATTTACAACAGCCATGGCTGATTCCACGTTTTTAAACAGGATGGAGCCGGTCATCTTTTGTTTCTTATCTGTCGCTTTTAGCTTGGCCTTTTGACTGGTAAGAAGTGCAATCTGGTCTTCCAAAGATTGAATCATTGACTGGAGAATTGGAACATCAAGATAATATCACTCTAACCATGAACTGCATTGGTCACAGGGTGGCTGTGTAGGTTTAGACAGAGCAGGCGAGGGTTTGGGTGAATGAGCGAGGGTTTCACGAGGAAATTCAATACCCAGGTAGTTAGGATCGTCCTTAAGACAGGGGGGGGAGGTTTGATACAAAATCATACGAGGGTTCGGCACACAAACCTTGCGAATAGGGGTATTCGCTAGCCAAGAAACGCTCCACTTCCGAATCGGAGTCCTCACTCAACACGATAGGGTTTGGCTCAACAGGGGGTTTTGGCTTGTTCCTTGCCATCCGTGAAATCAAACGTGCATTCTTTTTCCCTTTAACATTTGCAGTGAGGTTCGCCTTGGGATTTTTGCTCACAGGCTTAACAGTCTCAACACTCTTAGTCACAGTGTGGGGTAAGTTGATAGGAGGGTCGGTCGAGGGTTTAGGCAGTAGGACACAATAGGGCACTGGGGTTTTAACCTTGACCTCACTCACCACAGGTTTGTCAACCTGTGTAGGGTTCAGATCCTCGAAACCATTCCGAGCAACGAAATTTCTCCAACTATCCCTGCGCAGACTCAAATGACAGACAACGATAAGCTTAACAAGCCCATAATGAAAATGGCTACTGTCAGCCTCGTGTCTTTTGTACTTCTTCGACATTTTAAACAGGCTACGATGCAAATAATAGGGCATATTGAGAGAGTATCCCATAAAAACCATAAGCAAACGCAGGTGGTGGAGGAACACAAGTCTGTATCGACCTTCGCAGGTCACAAACCGCTTGATTATCATCAATAAATCGTGCCAACATTGTTTGAGCATAGTTATGGGCATACCTCTATCACAGGAGGTGATTTTGCGCGATTGAAACAACAATGTCCACGAAACTTCCTCGACCTTGCAATTCTTAAACCAACATTGTCCAGAGGTACATAACCCCGTGGATAAGCTGATGAACTGTTCATCAATCTCTAACTGTACATCGCTTACCTTGGCTCGACAGCCATCGAAGTTCATGGAAAACTGTCGAGCTACGCAAAGGTTAAAACCCTCGAAACATTCCACGAAGGTAAGCCATCCACTGTCTGCCAAGTCTTGGCGGGCATTATCAAACATCAACAGGGCTTGCCTGCCATTGGGTTCAACTCGCACGACTGGTGCCATGGAGCTGAATGCATGTTAAGGGAAGGGTTCGAATTCATCAACACACAGTAACAGAGCTACCCGAACCAACAACAATGAATCGAGCCAAAAGGGATAAGCATAAATGCGCGCATGCGAAGGTGGTGGAGTCTGCCATGCATAATATTCATTATCCAAGTACAACCGCCAAATTTCATAGTTGTTTACTCCATACTAATAGTTCAACCATTAACTTATGTGTACAACCAATGAAATCAAATGTGTATACCGATACGTGCCAAAACTATGCCATAGTGTTCAAAGCATTCAACTTATAAATCAACACCAAAATCATTATGCGCCAATGTATTAATTCATATAATCAAAAGTTCGACCAAGGTGCCAAAAGGTATTTATATAGTTGACAAACCAATAAGTCATGAAAATATTATCATAAGGATCATATCATATATATAAAAACAAAAATAAATCATAACCTCTATGCATTTCATAGAATCAATGATTAGGCAAGTCATAAAATGCAAATCCAAAGGCTAAATGTCTTCGATAAAACCAAGTTATGCAATCAATATAAAAATATCCAATGAGCATAGTTTGAAAGTCCTTTCAGCCACATAATGATAAACAAAAGGTAAGTGCAGTAGGCATATCGATAAAAAGATCATGACAGTTCAGATAGTGATCGAAATGTGACCTTGAAAGTAGAAATTTTCACACTTACAGTCGTGAAAACTCAACGAAGACAAATATGTAAATGTCGCAAGAAATGAAAGTGTCGTCTATTTGAAAAATGCGACGAAAAACTTGATGTTCGCAAGACATAGGTGTAGGCAGCTTATAGGATAATAAAAAAATGAATTGGCTGCCAATAATGGCGACACACTGGAAGAAGCAGTTATCTCTGCAAAAGTAACAAATTCAGATTAGGACAGCCAGGAAAATTTCAACTCAAAAATAACAACCAGAAAGTCGTTCAAACATCATCATTAATCATTTTTTTCCAGCAGTGTTTTAAAAGATGGAAACCAATAACAGTCTTAAGATCAACAAGTCACGATATTAAAGATAAAATCTTCAATACTATTGGCATGGCCACTTCTGCCAGCAGGTGTCCATATCCTCGACAGGGTTTCCATTTAACCCACTCTGACATCTGTATCCTGTCAAGAAGTTCTAGATTAGA
>ML811205.1:225035-258780 GCA_009831015.1 Picea engelmannii | reverse complement strand
CAACATTAATGTAATGGATAGGAGGAAAGTGCAATTGAATTTATATCGTGAAGATCCAAACTGATTTTGGGGTGTATGTTCCTATCTGCCAGATGTAATAGGCATTTATGGGTGTTTAATGCAAGTAGGTAGATTTAAATGATAGATTGGAAAGTTTTAGGAGCTTAGGAGGGAAAACAGATGATAGACTCCCTCACCCTTGTATCATTGTAACACTATTCAGAATTTTGGTAAGCTATAGAGCTACAGAGAAGAACAAAGAATTTTATGCATTTCTAGTTGTTGTTATTTACCATGTATAGGAGCACTGGAATTAATAGAAGAAAGATTTGATTCCAATATATGTGTTTGTTATGGTTGTTTGAACCACCTGTTGAATGGTATGTTGCAGGCTAGTTTATATTCTCTGTGTGCATTTTATTTCAATAAAAAATGTGTGTATGCTCTAGAATTCTATGTTGAATGCTTGAATTCTGGATAAGGGGAGAATGAGTTTTAGTTGTTTCTCTTTCTGAGAACTCCTACAAAGAGTGCAGTGGAGGGTCCGCAAGGAATGCGTCGACCAGGCTATGAGTTTCATCTCAGAACTCTCAGAGGAGATTCAAATCGTGTTTTTATAGGCCGAAGTGCAAGGATAGCTCAGAGCTGTGCAAGGTGTGTGCAGGCTGGGTGAGGTCTGGGATTTTACCAACTCAAGAGGGAGATTGAGAGACTGCTTTTTCAAGAGGTGCACAGAGTTGAAGACCCAAATAACCATAGGTTATTTGAAATTTTCCACAAGGAGTGCGCGCAGAGACCCTTTTGGAAGCCTTGGATTCGAAAGAGAAAGATCGAAAGGGATAGAGCCCTGGAACTGATCAAAGGGAGATAGAGGTCGAAATCATCTTGAAGGAAGTTCAGTTCAAGAGGGAGGACACCATGGCATTTGGAAAAGAATTTCCCATGGAGTTGAAATTGGACGGTCTGAACTCTTCGTGGAGAACTCGCGACATCGCGAGGACTGTAGGATTTGCAAGAGTTGCAAGGTCGTTAGAGGCCAAAGAAATCCATCACTCATGATTCTAGGGTCAACGTGAGTCGTGGATCGTGGATTACCCCACGTCGTTGGATCATTTCGTGAATTCGGGGTTCGTGAGTTTGGAGGACAGGCAAATTCTTGGTCACTCCAAGTCCCGAGTCATGAAGTGTCGAAGTTCCATGGGCCATTGGATATGATAGACCAGTTGAGGGATTAATACTGAGTGTCTTTCAACACCCATAAGCTCAAGAGGAGTAGTGACTGTTGGGACCATATCAATGAGAGTCATTGACTTCACACCATAACTCTCATATTAGAGTTCAGGAAATGGCGTGACCAGTAGTTTGGGTCGTTGCATTTCAGATTCCCGATTAGTGAAATCCTGATATAAATGTGGACAGGTGGCGAGAACTCACCCTGTAAGTAGAGTAACGTAGAGGAGACAAGTGTCGTGTACGCGTCACTTTGTTAGAGTCCACATAGTGTTGATTTATCACATTTTGGGGATTCGCAAGGGAAGAGCACGAGAGTTTGGCGCTCCAACTCGTGAAGTCGCGAATTGCAAAAGGCGCTTACGTTAAGGCTTGGTTGTGGTCATATTGGAAAAGGGGCTGAAGAGGGGGCTTACACCTTAAGCCCATTCACAAATTCACATTTTGGCTATTGCCAAGGGCTGTGGTATTGTATTCGAAGTTCCTAACTCGTGAGACCCAAAATCCTTTGTGAGTTTAAACAAGGAGTTCAATTAACCTTTGTCGTGGTTTAGAGAAGATCATGCGCAGATATCGGCCTAAGGGTAGGAGGTCTGCATAACTTCTCCGTCTATCGCTTTGGGTAGTTGTTGTTAGGAGGAACTGGATATCCCTAAAGGGCATACTCCCAGAGTGACGTTTCTTTTTGACATCACTGTTGATGTGGTACTAGCCGAGTGGCTTCCATGTGTCACTTATATTTGTGACTTACATATATATATAATTCCAACTGGACCTCGACACTTGTCACCATATTAATGTGCCACATGTCCTTTCTTGATGACGTGTACTATGATGACATGCGCTATTAATGTGTGTGACATGTGTCTTACTTTGTGACTTTGGAGCATCGGCCTTCGAGTGAACTTACATGTTCTAAACCCATTTTCACCGAAGTGGTCAGTGTTGAAGTTGACCACAATTGGACTCACCTATCCCGATCCATCGGTCATCATGCATTGTCTAGATCTGATGGCCCTCATTTACTTCGATAATTCGGGGCTCCGACCTTCGGGTAATTTTACCTGTTCTAGACTCCTTTCCATCGGAGTAGTCACTTTTGGCATTGACCATCTCCTTTCTTGGTGCGCTCTGAATAGATCAATGGTTGAGGGGATTTCCTAATCTGATGGTCGACGAGAGTTCGTGACTTTGGGGATTTTCCCTTCGATTAAATTTACCTGTTCTTGACTCCTTTTTGCTAGAGTGGTCAACGTCGGAGTTGACTGCTACTATGCAACCCTAATCTGACGATTGAGTTTTCTTTATCTTGATCTAATGGTTGGGATTTAATTTATCCCAGCTTCTCACTTCATCTTGATCTCACGGTCTTGCATTGTCCCAAATCTTCAATAGATGACCAGGATTCTCCTCTTATTTGCGCAAGTTTCCTCTATGATCCGATGATCGGAATTTGTCTCGAAAACTACATGAGTGGACAGAATTCCTCCTAACCTTTTTGGCTTTATACTTGGATTCCACCTTAACGAAGATCGTTGATATGTACCTTTGGTCAGAAATCGATGACTGCCATATCTCCCAATTGTAACAGAGTTTCCTCACAGTTATGAGGGTGTTCTCTAGTTGATCTGTTGGGTTTTCGATCCCAATAGCACATGCTCTGATCTTGGGCAATCTAATATGCTTCCTATCCTGATCTTTAGGTAGATTCCTCTACACCTCGTGCTATGTCTTGTACGCAACTTACTACGTTATTTCTCCTGAGATTTTAGGATCTCAAAGACATATAATAATAATACCATATTGATCTTCTTGACATCAATGCCAACATAATACCATGTCCAATCATTGATCATATTGTCCTTCTTTGACATCAATTCCAACACCATAATTCCATGTCCAACATTCTCCCCCTTTGGCATTGATAGAAACAAAGTAAAGCCCCTTTTCCAATATTAACAGGATTTTATTGATCATTCTCTCCCTTTGAAAAAAATGACAAAAGGGATTTTTCCTTTTAGGGTGCTACTCCCCCTGAGGTGGTTCCCACCATGTCTATGAATCTCTCCCCATGGAATCATGTTGCTACAACCAATCATTGGAACAATAATAACTCCCCCTGTCTTCTCATAACAGATTTGCTTCAGAAACCATTTCACATAACTTCACTGAAAGAATACATAACCCGCAATGTTCTTGGGTAGATGAAGACCTGCAACAAACCATGTTAGATCCTGCATAGATTTATACCATCAAACCATGTTTCTTTCGATGAATCTATTTATCTATTCATTCATTTGTAATCCAAGAGCCTCTTCATTTTTATGTGCTTCACTACTCATAGGGGTAACCACAGGAACAATATTAAGTCTTCCCTAATTCCTCCTTCCTTTCTTTTATTTATTTATTTTTATTTATTTAATTTATTTATTTGAGGAGTTTCAGTAGATCATCAAAATAGCATTGGAAAACTTCTAAGATCATCATCACTCAATTCTTCTGGTTGGTCTAGTATTGAAGATTCATCATCATCGCCACTATTTTGTGCACCATAAGATTCTTTATCCTTGTTTTGATCATTTTCTTTTTTCATTTTCCATTTGTTGGGTAATGGATAATCTACTTGCATGACATTATCAAGTTTTGCAATTGTGTCATATTTTTCTTTAGGAGTTTTCTTGTCTTGAGATTGATCTACTTTATATGCATAACTTTGATTATTATATTCCTTATTAGAATTTTTACCCACCGTTCTCCTATTATTAACTTCATCAATTTCAGGTGCAATGTATTCATCGTCTTTCTTTCTTTGTACTTCATTTTTTCTTTTCCATATCTTCTTATTATGTTTGTTAGGGTTTCCTATCTTTAAGGATTGCATTGGTAATCTACATTATCTGGTTTTATGACCATAGTTTTTGCATTTTTGACATTCAATATTGAAGTTTTGCAAAGGATAAAATAAGTTGTAGTTTCTCTTCTCTGTATTGTACCTATTGTTCTCATATGTTTGGACATTTATGTGATTGTATTGTCCATAATATTTGCAGTGTACTACCTTATGACCAAAATTATTGCAAGAGTAACAGTATCCAATAAATAGATATTTATTAGGGGGATTCTTTCTGGTGATTGTATTCTTCCTATTTTTTACTTTAGTATGGAATGTTGATTTTTGTTTATGAGGAACAATTTTCAATGGTATCATCTTTTCCTTATTACCTTCTCTTCTTAAGGATCCCTTTAGAGCATCTGCACAACTGATTGGTCTTTTGGCATATCCTTGTGATGTAGAGGTTGTGTTTTGGGTGTATCCCAAACTAGTCTTGTTGTTTGGTGACCTCTGACTACTTAGAATTTAATCCAATAACTTTGAACTATTTTCAAATTTTGATCCCTTCTTTCCTTTCTCAAGTTCACTTTTTAGCAGCTCAATCTCAGCTTCTAGCTTCTCACATCCTTGTTTTCTATCATTGAGTTGTTTTGAAATGACTTCTTCAATTATTTTATCTTCTATGATTTGGGAATTCAAATGACATATGATTTGTTCTGATTCTTTGATGGTTCGTGATGCATATATTTCTCTTGATTGATGTCATTCCTCAAATTCTTGAAGTTGTGCCCTCGGTAACCTGGGTTTTTTTTTTCTAGTTTTTCTTAGTTCTTCAATTACACAAAGGAATTCTTCTTTGAAGTTCACTTCTTATTCATCTTCCGAATGATTATTATCTTGAGTTTTTATTCCCATGAATAGAAGCTCTGGTTCCTCTTCTTCATTTTCTTCTGATAAGCTATTGTCTTCTTTAGAGTAGAAGTTTTTCTTTTTCTTATAAAATTTCTTCTTTTATTGGTTTTTCCGGTTGTGAACTTCATCATTTTCCTACTGCTTGGGATAGGGACATGTGTTAGCAAAGTATCCAATTACTCCACAGTTGAAACATTTGAAAGGTAACTTTATTTTATATTTTCCAAATCCTTTTTGGAGTTTCTTTATAAAGTTAGCATCTTCTACATCTGATATGTCTGACTGATCTTCATGATACATATGTTCATTTTTCTTCTTTTCTTTAGATGCCTTAAAGGTTTTTTCATATTTTGATGTTTTTTTGTTCCCTGTTCTCATCTCATATGCTGTAAAAATTCCATGAAGTTAATCAACTGTGAGTTTGTCAAGTTCTTGCCTATATTCAATTGTACAAATCTTCGCATCATATCTCATAGGTAATTACCTTAGTATATTTTTCACAATAGGTTTATTTTTAAGTTCTTCTCTTTCTTCTCTGATTGAATTAACCACTTCATCTACCCTGTGAAATTATTCAGCAATGTTCTCTTCTTCTTTTTTTTCATATTTTTAAACTGAGTTCTATAGGTTTGTAGTTTGGCTTCCCTAACTTTGCTATCTCCTTCATATACAACCTCCAATTTGTCCCATATTTCTTTAGCTGACTTACAATGCATAACCTTCACACATATATAATTTTTCAACTCTCCTAGAATTTCATTAACTTCTCTTGAGTTGTCATTGCAGATTTTCTTTCCCACAACATTTGTGGGTGGAGTAGTTGGTGCAGTGTAACCATATTCTACAACAGATTGCTAGATATCAAAACCAAGAGCCAACATGAAGCTTTTCATTCTTATTTTCCATAGAACATAGACACCTCCATTGAACAATGGTGCTTTGTTGTTAGACATTCCCTCTTGTTGAACCATCTTCAGGATCTACCTTCCAGTTGTTAGATTGTGCTGAAGGAACCCGCTATGATACCAATTGTTGGAATACTGAGAGGGGGGATGAATCACTATTACCCTTTTTCAACAATTATCAATTACTTTTATATTTTTTTAATTACCACAATAGATCAACAATGGACTTGTATGTAAAATCAATTATATAAATATAATTAATAGGAATTACAAGGTGTTTATGAAGAATAGTGAAGGACACCAATCCCTTTTAGAGAACCATCCCTAGGAAGCACCAACTCCCTTATCTTTAGGGAACCAACCCTAGGAAGAACCAACTCCATTATCTTTACGAAACCAACCCTAGGAAGCACCAAATCCCTTGTATTTAGGGCACCAACCCCACGAAGCAACAACTCCCTTAAATTACACTTTATTTAGTAAAGGATATGAATCCTTTCATGCTCCTCCTTTCCACCCTCACTTCATAAGAATCATCAGCTCTTCTTATTGGACTCTTCTTATGTTTTGATCTTCTGATCTAGACTGCAGAGACACCTTCTTCTCACCACTCTTTCTCACTTATATGGTCTTCCAACTAGTGTGAACTATGAAGCATTGTGTCCCTTTGTTTGGACCATTGCACCTCTTCATTTAAATTAACAATAATAACATTTTTTTTTATTTATTATCATTCAAACATTATCGTGAAGACTTTTCAATTTGGTGAGAGTGTTTTTCATAAATCGATCACAATTATGGATCGATTACTTTTAACTCAATCACATGCCTTTTTATTTCTTTATTAATATTTTGTTGCATCCCCAGTTCTTCAACAGATCATATTTGATATTTTCAATTAGATATCCAATTCATTAGATGTATGTGATAACTTAATATCAATTAGGTAAAAATCCATATCCTATTGAGGTCAATGTTCCCTCTTTATCGAGATAAAATTCTCATTTTGTGTGTTAAATTTCACATAAAAAATCTTCGGGACCTATATTCCATAAGACCACAGGTGGTGACCAAGTGCAAATCCAAAAGAGTTCTTAATCACTTATCAAGATCAATGGTCACGTATTAATTTCCTATTGAGATGGATGACTATCATTACTTCGTAACTTTGTCCTTCAGGACTTCCAGCCTTTACAATCATTCAACCTTCCAGAGTGCATTTCTCTGAAGTGCATATATTATATCAGATGGTCATGTTTGATTTGCACGATGAATAGTTCTCATTCATTTTGGAACTTCGACATTTCAGGACTCTGACCTTTACAACCTTCCAACTCTTCTGGACCAAATTTCACCGAAGTACGTATTATATATTTACTCGTAGATCATACGGTTATGTCTTAATATTTGGTTGAGTGGATGGTCCACGTAACCTCAACAAGAATTTTTTTTACTGGCCTTCTCATTGTGCACTTTTAGGATCTCGACCATTGATCTTCCTTCTCGAAGGATGGTCAGATCTTACTTCAGAGCTTCGATTCTCCGGGACTCCAGGTTACTAGAACTTTGAGGTAGTTCAATCCCTCTGGAGTGTTTACCTACTGAATAAGTCATAAAGTTGTGGTGACCGCTTGTTGTTAGATGTTTAGTACACCTTATGTTATACTTCCACTACACTTGATCTAACGGTCGAGAATGCTCCCAGAGTAGGTCAACAATTATCATTACTTAGTTATTCGTGCTTACTCTATCTCTCCACTAAACTTGATCTAATAGTCATGATTCATCCTAGAGGATCTTAGATCTACGAACAATGTTAGTTCATGACGTACCCCTTCTCTTCTTTGGGTAGTTGTTGTTAGGAGGAACTAGATATCCCTGAAGGGCATACTCTCAGAGTGACATGGCTTGTTGATGTCACTACTGATGTGGTATTGGCTGAGTGGTTGCCATGTGTCACTTATATTTGTGACTTATGTATATATACAATTCCAAATTTACCTTGACACTTTTCACCATCTGAATGTACCACGTGTCCTTGCCGACGTGGACTATGATGATGTGGGCTATCAATGTGTGTTCCACATGTCTTACTTCATGACTTCGGAGCTCTGGCCTTCGGGTAAAATTACATGTTCTAAACCCTTTTTTTCCAAAGTGGTCAGTGTCAAAGTTGACCACAATTGGACTTGCCTATCCTGATCCAACGATCGTCATTCATTGTCTATATCTGATGGCCCTCATTTACTTCAGGAATTTGAGGCTCCGACCTTCAGGTAATTTTACATGTTCTAGACTCCTTTCTGTCGGAGTAGTCAACGTCAGAGTTGACCGTCTTCTTTCTTGGTGTGCTCTGAATAAATCAATGGTTGAGGGAATTTCCTAATCTGATGGTCAACAAGAGTTCATGACTCTGGGGATTCGACCTTCGGTTAGATTTACCTATTCTTGACTCCTTTTCTCCAGAGTGGTCAGCATTGGAGTTGACTGTTGCTACGTAACCCTGATCTGACAGTTTAGTTTTATTCATCCTGATCTAATGGTTGGGATTTAATTTCTCCAATCCTATGGATTCATCTTGATCTAATGGTCCTAGACTATCCCAAATATTCAACAGACAATAATGATTCTCCTCTTCTTTGCGCAAGTTTCCTCTATGATCCGACGGTCAGAATTTGTCCCAAAAACTACATCAGTGGACATAATTCCTCCTAACCTCTTTGGATTTCTACTTGGATTACAACTTAACCAAGATCGTTGATCTATACCTTTGGTCAAAAATCGATGATTTTCATATCTCCCAACTGTAACAGAGTTTCCTCATAGTTTTGAGGGTGTTCTCTAGTTGATCTATTGGTATTTCGATCCCAATAACACTTCCTTAAGCTACTTCTTTTCTTGAGATTTCCTACATGCTCTGATCTTGCGCAATCTAATATGCTTCCTCTCCTAATATTTCGGTAGATTCCTCTACACCTCGCGCTATGTCTTCTGCGCAACTTACTACGTTTTTTCTCCTGAGATTTTAGGATCTCAAAGACATATAATGATAATACTATATTGATATTCTTGACATCAATGCCAACATAATACCATGTCCAATCATTGATCATATTGTCCTTCTTTGACACCAATGCCAACACCATAATTCTATGTCTAACATAGTCAACTTAAACGTAAATTTATGATGTGCACCAACTCATTCTTAATGCATGTGGCACATGTCCTTAATAAAGGCACCCAAGGTGGCCATTTGTCACCCTCTGAAACTCCCACATGTTGGAATTTTGAACTTGTCACATGTCACCTTGCACGGTGACCACACCTGCTAAATATAGCCCTACTAAAAATAGACATGCCAAAAATAGTTGTCACCCTAAAAAATAAGAAATCCCCAAATATGTCTAGGACCACTGGGAGACTACTTTCCAAATATAGTATGTCTAAAAATAGACACTGCTAAAAATAGAATCTTTACACGTGTCAATGATATCATACTCATTGGATTCAATTCTTCCTGAGGATTCCAAATATGCAATCGGAATTGACGTGCAAGGGACCCCTACATCATCCACGTGGCTCAAGATAAACCCCATGGCTATCATAAATTGCCCCAAGAGGTTGGCCCTCCTTTAGTGAATAAAATTCTTTAAAAAAGTGTCGAAGGAGGGGGGATTTTGGAATTTGACACATGGAAAGTGTAGAGGAGGTCCATGCGAAGGAAAAAAACTCATTTGTGCCTTAGAGAGTGTGACCAATGCTTCAAAATCCATGATATGCCTTAAAAAATGTGAAACTTCCTCGATAAATGTGACACTAAATGATCGAGTGCACAGTCATCTCCAATGGCCAAAATGTGGTACATACATAAGAAAGAGAGGGTCCACGTGGGTGAGGTGTGCTAAACCATGGGTGTGACAACCCATACAAAGAGCAATCACCTTTTACATAGAAAAATAATAAGTGAATAGTTAGGGCCCTGTAAATCATGTATCTTATTAGATCCACCTTAAAATATCTACATACCTACCTAGGACATAAATTCTCATTTTTAAAGGGAGTTACCACCTCCAAGGGGTAGTCGGTTGCAGGGATGATTTTAGGGGACAAATTTCTCTCATGGGATAATTTTCCATGGTTTTCCCATTAAAAGATTTGTTATTCTAAAAATGATTCACCCAAATTCTATAGGATAAAATTATTTTACCTTAAAAATCGCCAAAATTTTATACAAACTATATAAAATCCTTTGAAATTTGAATATTTTTATAAAAAAATCGCCAAACATTTTATAGTTGGCATATGAAGTATTAGTAATATTCACCAAGGTTTCTACATTTTAAAATAATATTCCATCCTTAAAATCATCCATGGTCAGTTGGAACAATAAAAACAAGCACCCTGAGAATGGGTACTAAAAGGACATTCCATGACCGTCCACTTGAGTGGATCTATGTAACTTTTAATCAACACTCGTACATCAAGGCATCCAATCATGGCCACATACAAAGATATCATCACACTTTGGGCACATCAGAGTGGTCACATCTCTTGAAAAAATGTAGGGTACACTACATAGAATGTGGGGTGTAACACTGCTCACAACCCCATTGCTAGGGATAAAGGATAAGTAGATGGATGAAAAATAAAGCCATAATGTTTTATGCAGATGATCCACTGTAAAGAAAGGGAAAATGACCTTCAAAATACCTGGAAAGCATTTTTGGATGGAAACAAATGCAGAACTTCAATCTACAGTCTGTCTTACTAGTTTACTTATCTATAATTGCTTATTTGTTGGCACCCAAAGTTTTGGTTAAATTTCGCACGCACGTGCACAAATGAACTTGTTCACACCTATTCTAGTTTTGTGTGCGCTCAAACATTTGTGTGAAGGGTGATGGGCAGTGTGTGCATCAGGTCAAGTTTTTTTATTTGTGCGCCAGTCTGAGTTCTGCCAAATGTGCCCTAGTCAAAGTTTTCTTGTGTGCACCAGAAATCAAGAAGACATTGCATGAATGCCAGAATCAAGAAAGAATGTTTGAGAAATCTCCTTGAATGATTACTACAGGAAACACAAGGGAGAGTGGAGCATATCAAAAATAAGATGAGATAGAAAGGTAGTTAAGATTGCCACAATTCCTAAGAGGCTACATGGAATTCATACAGGTGATAGATGCGTGCGAGACTGGAAGTCATAGGAGTGAGTGGGGAAGAACTGAAAATGACAGAGCACCAGAGACGAGATGCAAATAAAAGCGAGAAACGATGACACAAACAGATTTAGATAGCTTGGTATTCAATTGGTTGATGTTGTCATAGTTGTGGGTATTGTTGTCATTGTGCTTTCTCTGAACCTATGTTTTGTATTGTCCCTAGTTGTAAGTATGAGTCTCTTACATTTAAAGAGTTTAAAGAAAATGCATGGCACTATGTAATGTAATATTGGGAAAATGGATAAGAGAGAAAGGCTATGTTGTTGAGGATGAATGGATTGATTAAGGTATGCTTGTGGTGATGTAATGAAGATAATAAAGTTGTAGTAATTTTGGTCCTATGATGTGTTACTTGTGTGTTAAGTGGATATGTGTGTGTATTGTTGTTAAATATTGTTAGAATTAATTTGTTTTCAATACATTTTTTGAATTCCCATCCAGATGGAATTTCGTCTAATTAGTCCTTCATCATCATCGACACAAGACCAGATGGTTTTTCTTATCCTCATGGTGTCTCGGGTGAGACCTTCTTTATTCTTTGGTTGAGGATTGATATGTCAATGCCTTGGGGGTTTTGTTGGTAAGACTTTGGACAAACCCTAGGTCTTCAACCCCCGAGCGTTAGGAAAGGCACTCCCAAGTGAGATTAATCCAACAAATAGTTATGTTGTTGGGATATGAAGTTCTTGTATTGAATGATGAAGGAAAAGAATAAGGTGTTATCCATCTCGGGAGGAAAACTGAAGGTTTGAATTTCAATGTGGAACAATGGAAGGATAGGTATCTCTACACTGATATGTATGGAATTTTCTTTATTGAATTTCTATGTCTTTTGTATGACTGGTTGAAGAGGCAGACTACTACTAATATTTCTTTGAGACCATTAGAACCAGTAGTTTGGGATCAAGCTACAATTGATAGGCTGAATGCATTGGATAACAAGTGGAATAGATCCATTGACTTAGAGTTTTCTCAAGTGAATAAGGGGTATATAATTGAATTTTCTATGGAATACACTTCGCTGGAAGAAAATTCATGGAAGGCCCTAGAAAAAGGTTGTTGCAATAAATCCCACTCTGGATAAAATTGTTGTTAGTGGAGAAGGGGTTGATCAACATGGATCCTGATAGGATGGTTGAGTAGACTCCCCTAGCACTCGGGGGGGGGGGGATTAAAAGATGCGGGAAAAGTGAGAGAGGAGATTAATCATGTAATGTACCCAACCACCCAAGCTAAGCCATGTCACACAAAAATCTCTCATTATCAGCTATGATACCAAAATGTGATGTACCTGGCCTCCAACTAAGCAACATTATGTATGAAATACACACAAAAACAAAACTTCTACTAATTAAAGCAATTCTTTTACTCTTAGTTCGTTTCATGTAGCTTAAAACTACAAATTTATAACATATTTAGCTACGGTCTATAACCATAAAAAAATATGCATCTAAAGCATGCTAACAATCAACATGAAATACAACTAAATCGTTCATTAAAACATCATATAAGTCATTCTCATTCACGCAGAGTTCATGCACAACAATAACACATGTAAATAACTCAGTGCATGATAAAACACTTATCTTTGAGAAATAATAGTGAAACCATCTACTTGGGACGGATGTTCCACCCAACCAAAGACTAATTGTTCCAATTCTCAACAGCTAGTCACTCCCAAGCTGAGGCTAGTAATAAACAAAAGAGGGTGGTCTCTTAGAGTCCAGTCGCAGCTCATAAATCTCATAACTCAACCGATATTATTTTATAGATATCCTGATTTTTCCATCATCTCTCTTCCTCTTGACCTAGCCAACCCAAGGAATGCACCATTCATTTATCAAGGATCACCCAATGGATGTACCATTCATTTATTAGGGATAACCCAAGGGATGTACCATATGTTTATCAGGTTTAACCCAAGGGATGTACCATCATTTTATCAGTGATATCCCAAGGAATGTGTCATTTGTTTATCAGGGTCTCTCTATCATGGGTAACTAGGAATCTCTCAGTTATGAACTAAAGGGAACTTGATGCTAGGAAAATTATCAACAAACAACAACAACACTTGTTGTTTAGTGCAACTCCAACAAGAGTTCACTCTTCATGACTAACAACCTGGATCTTTAGTTTTCCAGCTCCAATTCTCTCCAGTTACACTCTAGTTGCACTCCATAGTTCTCCCTCCATGGTTGCACCAGCTCCAATCTCTCTTTCTTTGTCTATATCATTTCCCTCATGTGCACAAACACTTATTTTCTTCCAACCTGTGAAAATTTCTTCTCTTGTGGATTGCCTTTATTGACTCACACTCTTCCCCAAGCTGATTTTACTCAACACCCATGTGCCCAATAACTCTGGTATGTGACCACTCACACCCACCCTCTTACAGGTATTCAATAATTGACTTTGGGAACACTCAATCAGAAATTGGAAGGTTCATATACAATTGGAAAGTTTAGGAAAATGGGTTAAATTGATATAC
The DNA here is from genome assembly GCA_009831015.1 of Picea engelmannii. Taxonomy (NCBI): domain Eukaryota; kingdom Viridiplantae; phylum Streptophyta; class Pinopsida; order Pinales; family Pinaceae; genus Picea; species Picea engelmannii. Next base: position 245,196 of record ML811205.1, on the reverse strand, counting down.
ATGGGAAATTCCCCCTTTGACCCCTCTTGGCCATTATTCTAGACACTTCCCTCTCATGGATTAATCCATACCCCATATATTTTCCATGTCCCCTTAGCAACTAGCATCACATTTTTATTATTAAAACATTGAAATACAATTTGCATATTACATCGCTTGGTAATAGCCACATATTATATACACATAAGCATTAATTAAGTTGGGGATTATAATGGTGATGTTGCATTCCCCCTCCCCTACAATTTTGCATTGTCCTTGGTGCACTCTATACAGATATACATATACATATGAAAATTTACATCACAACACTTAGAAATAAAAATTTCGCAATTCAACAACTCCAGCAGTAGCTCCAACCATCAATCTCTTGTTCCTCTCAACTCGTCAACCCAAGGAATGCACAATTCATTTATTAGGGTTGACGCAAAAGATGTACCATCTGTTTATTAGGGATAACCCCAGGAATAATCCATTTGTTTATCAAGGTCCCCATCGCATTTAGATAGGACTCTGAGATGTGGTTCCAAAACTCTAGCTTTCCAAAATGGAGTCTTGCATTCTTCCTTCTTCAAAATTGTCAAAATTTGTGGATACTCTTCCCACATGTTTTATTCATGCTCCCATGTAGCATCTTCAGGACCATAGCAGGTCCATTGAACCTTTACCATCCCTATAGTTTTTTTCCTGATCACTTTGACTTTCCGGTCCAGGATGTATACTGGTTCCACCTAGAAATCCCCTTTGTGTTCCACCTGGATCACATTCCAATCAATTATGTAGTTAGGATCAGGTACATAATTCTTTAATAATGACACATGAAATACATTATGCACTCTCATGGATGCAGGAAATGCTAACATGTATGCCACTGGCCCTATATTTTCTAATATTTTTAAATGCCCACAATATCTCGCTGCCAACTTTGGGAAACTTCCCAATCTTAGTGAACTTCTCTTTGCCTTCACTTTTAAAAACACATGTTCTCCCACTTTAAAATCTCTAAATACTTTTTTCTTGTCTGCATAAATTTTATACCTATCCTGGGCAGCCTTTAAATTTTTATTTATCTTTGTCATCAGATCTTCTATTTCCTTTAACAAATTGGGCCCAACAACTACTCTGTCTATTGGATTATCCCAACTCACGGGAGTGTTACATTTTTTCCATACAATGCCTCAAATGGGATCATTTTCAATAAGGCATGATACCCATTATTATAGGAAAATTCAACTAAATGAATACAATATTCCCACTTTGATCTATGATCCATCACATGCATTCTATGCATGTCCTCAATTATCTTGTTAGTCCTTTATGTTTTCTCATCTAACTCTGGATGATACGTTGTACTAAGATTTATATTTGTTCCAAATATTTTGAACAAACCTTTCCAAAAATTTGAAGTAAAATTTGGATCTTTATCTGAAACTATTGTCTTAGGTACTCCATGTAGCCTAGAAACTTCTTTCATATAAATTTCTTCGATATTTGTTTCCTTGTGTGTAGTCTTTACTGGAATAAAATGTGTTGCTTTAGTCAATTTATCTACCACCACCATGATGGAATCATGTTGCTTCACTATTCTGGGAAGCTTAGTAATAAAATCAATTGTGCCTACTTCCCACTTCCATTCTGGAATGGACAATGGCTATAGTAAACATGTTGGGTGTCTATGCGATGTCTTTACTTTTTGGCATTCTAGACATCTAGCTATGTAATTAGCCACTTCTTCCTTCATTCCTGACAAAATGTATTGGCTTCTCACAACTGCAATTGTCTTTTGATATCATGGGTTCCCAACATATGGCACATTGTACATTTCCTTCAGCACTGCATTTTTCATCTCACTGGAATTCAGCACATACACCTTACCTTAGTACATGAGAATTGTCTCTTCTTTCAGCTCATAGAAATAAAATTTCTGCTGAAAATTACCTTGTTGTAATGTTTCTTTTATTTTTCACATATTGTTGATCTGAACTCGTTGTTGCAATAATTTTATCTTTCAGATTTATCTTGTACATGTTGATGGCTGCAATATGCAATTCATGAGATCTCCTACTGAGTGAATCAACTACTTGGTTTTCTTTGCCTTTTATATGCTTAATTTTGAATTCATATTCACTCATAAATTCCAGCCATCTAGTTTGCCTAACATTTAGTGTTGATTTTCCAAACAAATGATTTAGACCACAGTGCTTTATTCTTAGCTCAAATTTCTTACCCATAAGGTAATGCCTCCACATTTTCAATGCATGTACAATCTCTACTAACTCCAAGTCATGTGTAGCATAATTTATCTCATGCTCTTTTAATGTTTTTGACTCATAGCATGCCACATGGTCCTTTTGACTAAGAACTCCACTAAGTCCTTCCTTGCATGCATCATTGCACACAAAAAAATCTTCATTTGGATCTGAAATCTTCAATATTGGTGCACTTGTCAATATTTCCTTCAATTGTTGGAAACTATCTTCACACTTGGAAGTCCATTTGAATTTCACTCTCTTCTTTTGCAAAGAAGTGATTGGACTTGCAATCCTTGAGAACCCTTTTATGAATCTTTGGTAATAACCTAAAAGACCCATGAATGACCTAACCTCAGTCACATTCTTTGGCGTTGGCCATCCTCTAATGGCCTCTATCTTCTAAGGAGAGACTTCTATCCCTACTACTAAAATTATATGCCTTGGGTAGTGAATCTTCTTTTGGTAAAAGATGCACTTACTTAGCTCAACATATAATTTATGCTCTCTTAAAACTTGCAACACCATTTTTAAATGTTGTCAAGATATTTAAACATTTAAGAGTTAGTTAATATCTACTTGGTCTAATGTGTCATTAGGTAAAAGTGTGTTTCTTAGTGTGTTTCTTTAGTATGCATTAGTATGCATTTGTAGTTAGGAAATTCGATGGTCACGATATGTTCCCGACATAAAGTGATCTGACAATTCATATGCTCCTCGATCTTAAGGGCCATTGATATGTGGCTTAACACTCGATTGGTCCATGATATCTATTTAAAGAGCATGGAGGGTCATTTGTCGATGATGGATTGTGAGAAACTCTCTTTTAAAATATCTCTCTAATCTTTTTCTTTTGCATTAATAAACTGCTCCAAGTGGTTGCGTTGGTTGGGGTCATGGATGTTTCCCTGTAGGGGTTTTACCATGTCAAAACATCGGTGTGTTGATCTTTGCTCTGGTTGTGTGAGTGGTTACTGAATGTGTTCATTCTCTATTGGAATACATGTGTTGTTGAACATGGCATCAAATCATGTTTGAACACCCACTCTTGTTGTAGATCGAGATCGTGAAGTCGAGTTTCCTCATCTCCATTTTATGTCATTTACATACATTTATACGTTGAGAGGATTGTTCCATCGTGTCTGGAGCGCTCATTTCAGTCATGAGCACTTTTTGTTTCACTCGAAAACATTTATGTTTTCCCAAGATAAATCCATTTCAGTCAGATCTGGAGGTATAAATCTTGAATACGCATTTTTTAAATTTTTGCAAAGTATTATTTTGGTTTCATATTATTTATTTCTGGGTTGCTACTCTTTTAGATTTGTGTATTCTCTTTACCTTGCTCCCTGTGCAATCTCTGAAAATCATAAACAGATAGGAAAAGGTGCATCTTCTAGGTAAGCTAACCGAGATCTAACCCTTGTTGTCATCAAGAAGCGAATTGTTTTTCTTGTGTGAAAAGAGTTTTTTTTTAGCACGCTCTCCAAGGCCATCATCAACAACAACAACAACCCCGATCCTCTTTCTAAACAATACAATATGTTTTTCTAGACCATTTGGTTAAAATTTGTCTTATTAAGTAAGAGGTATTGAGTTCAAGTCTCTCTTTTGTTACTTTTTTTTGAAAAAGTTCATGCTAAAATTGTAAAGTGTATTTCACTTCAAGTATAAAAGTAAATCACTATAAGTAGCTTTAATATTTTATTTTAGAGTTATTTATTTTGCATGCATCTTTTCTTTTCTAAAGTAACTTCATTGTAAAAGTGATCCCCACTTCTCTTGATAAAAGTGGGTCACTTCATAAAGCAACTTACACCACCACGTGGTCCTTTGGTTATTGTTTATGCCTTTTTTAAAAAGGGCATAACTCTCACATCCGAAGTATGTTTTCAATGTCGTTTTTTTTAAAACCTCCTAACTTTTCGAGATCTTTCCATCCAGATCATCAGTTTTAGTTTTTAAATCCATATTATCTACATATTTAATATGTCTTATACAAGTAATCTCTTGCTTACCAGCACCAACTACTTCCAATGGAAATCCCATATGGAGGATTTATTAGGAAGTAAAGGCTTGTACCAAATTACCTTGGGAAAGGAAACAACACCCACTAATGCTGATAATAAATTCAAATGGGATAATAGGAATGATGAAGCATGTGGATTAATTGGAATGTCCATCTCTCTTGATTTAAGGTTCCACCTTCAATCAATTGATCAACCCAAAGAAGCTTGGGACAAGATTGAATCTGTGTTTGGTAAACATAATATTATTCGAGCACAACAATTAGAAAATCAAGTATTGACTTTAAGTCCAAACAATTTTTCTTGCATTGAAGACTATCTATTTAAGTTTAAAACACTCAGAACTTTATGTGAAGAATGTAAGATAAAGATAGAAGAATATCGTTGCATCTATCTTATTCTTTCTAATCTAGGTAGTGCATATTTTGTGTTTGTATCTACCTTTTATGCCATGCAAGAGGCTCTAGGGACATCTTATAAAAAACCCAGTCTTGAGAACTTTTGTGATGTTTTGATTAGAGAACAAGATAAGCGTGTACAACTTGGAGTGATCATCACTACAGGTACCTCCAACAAAGTCTTAGTTGTCCATCAGAAAGATAAACCCAAGAATCTCAAGAAACAACATCCTTTCCACAACAAAAAGCAATATAAGGGTCACAAACCCACTCAGACAGCTTCCACTCCTAATGGTGACAAAGGAGAAAAATATAAAAGTAAGAAGACTGACAGACATTGCAACTTTTGTGATAAATATGGTCATGATGAGTCCAAATGCTTCAAGAAGATGGCGACTTTAGAAGCAATGATGAATAATAACAACACCAGTATTGATTCTACTTCTTCTTCTTCTTCTTCTCATGGACATGCACTTTCTACTTCTGGTTTGTCCTTCAATACAACTTATATTTCTTCTTTTGATGAGTGGCTTATTGATTCTGGAGCATATTATCATATGGCTAAGGATAGAGACATATTTTCTGCTCTAAATGAATGTAACACCAAGAAAATATTTGTTGGTGATAATATATCTCTTAGTGTTGAAGGATCTGGAACAGTTCAAGTAGAAAATGGTCATTTCAATGATGTATTATGTGTTCCAAGTCTTTCTTGAAACCTTCTATCAGTATATCAAATCACTCATTCAGGTGAAGGTAAAACCATAGAGTTTTCACCTCAGCAAGTTGTAATCAAGGATCTAAAATATCTTAAGCATGTTCTTGCAACTGGAATTGCTCATGATATTACTAGGTTGTACAAGTTTGACAACTTTTGGTCATCATATTTTTCATCAGTTTTTGTTGCTCATAGAGATGACTTGAGAAAACTTTGGAATGAGCGGTTTGGTCACATAAACTATCTCTTGTTGCAAAAACTATGTAATCAAAATATGGTGACTGGTCTTACTCTTGTTTCATGCAGAGATGGTGTTTGTATTGGTTGTGTTCTTGGAAAACATCATCGGGATAGTTTTGACAAACGTGCCACTTGGCACGTCTCGGGCCCTTTGCAGCTTGTTCACAGTTATTTGTGTGGTCCACTTTATTCTCCTTCTTTTTCTGGGTGCAAGTATTTCTTAACTTTCATTGATGACTTTTCCAAAAGTACTTGGGTTTACTTCTTAAAACTTAAGAGCGAATTTTTTGACAAGTTTTTGGCCTACAAGGCCCTTGTAGAAAAGAAATATGGACATCAAATTCAAAAGTTAAGAACAGATAATGAAGGGGAATATGTGAACAATAATTTTACAAGTTACTCCACTACACAGGGCATCCAAATGCAACACACTATTCCATATACACCACAACAAAATGGTGTTGTTGAGAGAAATAACCACACATTAAAATAAATGGCTAATTGTATGATCCAATCTAAGGGATTAAGTCTAAAGTATTGGGCTGAAGAAATCAACTGTGCAAATTACATAGTAAATTGCACTCCCACAAAGGCTCTTAAAAATAAAACATCAGAAGAAGCTTGGACTAAAATTAAACCAGATGTAAGTCACTTCCGTGTATTTGGAAGCATACCATGGGCTCACATTCTTGATGAGAAAAGGAAAGCATTGCAGCCTAAAAGTGAGAAGTGTATATTTGTTGGTTATTTTGAAGATGTCAAAGTTCATATACTTCTTCAACCACATTGTAATGAAATTATTATTAGAAGAGATGTTAAATTTGATGAAAATCTCTTGGCCTGCGAGCCTAATTTGTCGATTGTGCCTTCTTTGGCCTGCGAGCCATCTTCGGTGTTTATGCCTTATTCTGTTCCTATTCTAGTTTCTTCTTCAGATGATGACAGTGAGGATGAAAATCCACCTTCGTCTACTCACATTACTCCAGATGATTCCTTTGAACCTAAACCATCACCATCTCCACAGCTTCCTAGATGGGTCCATTCAACATGAGAAGAAGTTGGTGATATTGTCGGTGATCCTTCATATCAGCATCGGACATGTTCATAGTTCTAGCAAGCCTCTTCTCTTTTGCATTAAGTTTTAGAGACTCATGATCCAGAGACATTTGCAGAAGCTTTAGGTCATCCAGATTGGGATACGACAATGAATGAAGAGTATTGTTCTTTAATGGCCAACGATACTTGGGATATTGTACCTCTTCCAAAAGGAAAAAAACTTGTCAGGTGTAAATGGGTCTATAGAACTAAGTATGCATCAGATGGAAGTGTTGAAAGACACAAAGCTCGGTTAGTTTCCAAATGATTTTCCCAAGTTGAAGGAATTGACTATAATGAAACCTTTTCCCTTGTAGCCGAAATGAATTCCATTTGCCTTGTCCTCTCCCTTGCTACCTCACATAAATGGGAGGTCCATCAGATGGATGTTAAATATTCCTTCTTCCATGGATATTTGCAAGAATAAATCTACATGGAACAACCTCTTGGCTATGTCCAGAATGACTCTAGCCTTGTTTGTCGCCTTAAGAAATCTCTTTATGGTCTTAATCAAGCTCTCCAAGCTTGGTATGCCAAAATCGACAACTTTCTTATTGACACTAAATTCTAGATGCCATTTTGATCTTAATGTCTATACCAAGAAAGTAGGAAGCCATCTCATGATCCTTGTCCTTTATGTTGATGAACTTATCCTTACTGGTAGTGACTCAAAACTTTTAAACCATGTGAAAACCAGCCTTAAGAAGAAATTTGAAATGACATAGGTTTTTTGCAATATTTCCTTGGCCTCCAAGTTTTGCAAACCAATGCAAGAATTTTTCTTTCCCGGTCTAAGTATGCTTGTGACCTTCTTCTTCACTTTCACATGGATGATTGTATCATTAGTTAGTTGGTATCCTTTCATACTTGACTCATACCCATCCTAATATTTCCTTTGTTGTTGGTCTTGTTTCCTAGTATATGCAAAAACACCATGAAATCCATTGGAAATAATCTAAAAGGATACTTCATTATGTCCATGGTACAGTTCAATTTGGGATACATTGCAGTTCAGAGGGGATTCATTTATTGGTTGGTTTCACTGATTCATATTGGGTCGGTGACCCTAACGATCAGAAGTCTACAACAGGTTATGTTTCCATCCTTGGTTCAGGACCTGTCACTTGGGCCTATAAGAAACAACATGCTATTTCACTTTCTTCAATAGAAGAAGAGTACCGAGAAACACTAAATGCAAGTCAGGAAGCCTTGTAGCTTCGACAAATCCTTTCCTATTTTGGATTTCAGCAGCAGCATCCGACCATCATTTGGTGCAACAGTAAGAGTTCCATCAAGCTCACCAAAGACGTAGTTCAACATCAATGCAACAAGCACATCGAGCTACACATGCACTTCATCAAAAATCTCATTCATGATCAAGTTATTGAAGTTATCTTTTCCCTACAAAAGATCACGTTGCAAACATTTTCACAAAGTCTCTTACAGAAGCAAAGTTTTCAAAAATTCGATCTATGTTAGGAGTTCAGGAAGTTGTCATTAAGGGGGGATAGGCTCGAATGCCTCCTTCCTTCTCCTATTGTGTCACTATTCTAAATCCTTCAATGTTATCCCAATTTGTTCTTAAGGGGGTATGTTAGGATATTTAGACACTTAGGATTTAGTTAAGATCTACTTGGTCTAATGTGTCATTAGGTAAAAGTGTGTTTCTTAGTGTGTTTCTTTAGTATGCATTAGTATGCATTTGTAGTTAGGAAATCCGTCGGTCACAATATGTTCCCGACATAGAGTGATCTGATGATTCATATTCTCCTTGATCTTAATGGCCATTAATATGTGGCTTAACACCCGACTGGTCCATGATCTCTATTTAAAGAGCATGGAGGGTCATTTTTCGATGATCAATTGTAAGAAACTCTCTTGTAAAATATCTATGTAATATTTTTCTTTTGCACTAATAAACTACTCCAAGTGGCCGCGTTGGTTGGGGTCATGGATGTTTCCTCATAGGGGTTTTACCACAACAAAACATCAGTATGTTTATCTTTGATCTGGTTGTGTGAGTGGTTACTGAAGGTGTTCATCCTCTGTTGGAATAAATGTGTTGTTGAACAAATGCTACTCATGTTCTTCTTATGATTTATATTAGATGAGTATATCATCTAAGAACACAATCACAAAGTTGTCCAGGTACTCCCTAAACACTCCATTCATCAGGCACATAAAAAAATTTGGGGCATTTGATAGCCCAAATGGAACTACCATGAATTCTTAATACCCATATCTCGTTCTGAATGTTGTCTAGCTGATGTCTTTTTCCTTTATCCTTACTTGATGATAACCAGATCTTAAGTAAATCTTTGGAAATATTCTTGCACCTTTCATCTAATCAAACAAATCATCATTTCTTGGAAAAGGATACTTATTATTTATAGTGACCTTATCAAGTTGTTTGAAATCAATACACAACCTTAAGGTTCTATCCTTCTTCACAAAAAGAATCGTGGCTCCCCAAGGTGACACACTTGGGCATATGTACCCCTTCTTCAAAAGTTCTTCAAGTTGGATCTGAAACTCTTTTAGTTCTAGTGTACCCATTATGTAAGGTGTCTTGGACACTAGGCCAACTCCTAGCACCAAATCAATAAAGAAATCAATGTCTCTTTTTGGTGGTAGTTCTAGAATTCTCTAAAAACATCTTCAAAATCCCTCAAAACTAGATGGTCTTCAATGCTTGCCACTTTTTCTTTGGTTGCCTCCTCCATATGGGTTGCAAACATCTAACATCCTTTCCTGAAACTCTTCTTCAACTGCATAACTGAAATATCTCTAATAGCTACAACTCTTGGGATGCCTTGAATCTTGCCTTGATACCCTTCCTCATCAAGACATGTGATTGTCTTGTTGTAACAGTCTAGGACATCATGACGTTTCTCCAACCAATCCATGTCAATTAGACAATCATATGAACCCAACGGTATGATTTTTACATCCACCTTTGTATTGAGTCCATTCATGTCTATCGAACAATATTTAACCAACTCATTGATTTTCCTCTTATCCCCCATGGCTAACTAAACTACCCAAGATTTCTTATGCTTACTTCTTTGCAAGTGAAATATTTCAACAATGTTAGCATTTATGTAACTATGGCTAGCTCCAAAATCAATTAAAATTTCTATGGGATCATTATTGATCTTAACTTCCACTTCAATCATGGGGGATGTATATTCAGACTGCTTGTTATCCAAGGCTGAATAAATCCTCGAAATGCTTCCTCTCATGTCTTCCATTGTTTTGGCCTCTTGAATGTTGTGTACAATCTCCATTCTTTCTCCTTTGTGACGGAAATCCTTATGTAGATGATTTCCCCCACATCCCAAACATTGCACCGGATACTACCTTGGCCTTTTACCAAATGAGTTTGTAGTCTTGTGTTTATTTTGGGTGACTTGACCATGTTGATTCACTTGGAAATTATTCCTAAGAAAGGGTGTCTTAAAACCCTTCTGCCTTTGATCATTCTTATCCTTCATCTTGTCATACCAAGATTTTTGGAAAAATGGTCTTCATTTGCTCTATTCATAGAGATGCCTTGCTCTCCTTATGGTTTCTTCCAAGGTTTTGGGGTTATCATATTGAATATTATCATTGTAGGAAGATGGTAAACCACTTAAAAACCTTTGGATTTTGACTTTCTCATCCTTAATGAAGTCAAAATACTTCAACAACTCAAAGAACCTCTTCTCATAATCCTCCATTGTCATGGTTTCCAACTTGAGTTTGAATAACGCTTTCATCTTTCTTTCATAGTAATGCTCGTACAAATATTTCTCTTGGAAATATCCCTTGAACCACTTCCATGAGATTATTTTCTCATCAAGGTTCTTGGTTTTCTTAAGTTGATCCCACCACATGGTTGTCTTCCATTGCAAGTAGTAGGTGGAAATTATAGCTTCTACCCGGGAGGGGTAATCATGCAACTAGAAGTATTTCTTCCTTTCCAACAGCCAGGCCTATGCGTCTTCTACTTTTTTGTGATCACCATTGAAATTGGTGGCTTAATTTTCCTGAGTTCACCCTGCAAGATATTTTCCTTGAGTCTTCTTCTTTGCCTCCGAACGAGAGATGCACTTGGGTTGATCCCTAGACCTGAACTTGCATGAGTTATTCTAGTGGAATGCCTCGGAGAATGATGGGGTCTACTCATGCTTCTTGACTTCCTATCACTCTCATGATATCTTTTGGCATGGGATCTTGATGTTGATACTTGTCTAGCACTAGCTTCTTGCTTGGTTCTAGAGTCCTTGTTAACTTGCTTCTGTAGCATATTTAGGATTTGAATTATCTCTTATTGAGCTTTCATGATCCTCTCATTATCGTCCCTATAGCTCTGCACTTATTTTTGTAGGATTCTCATAGTTATAGTCCCCTTCTTGTCTCTTCTCCCATTAGACTCAGTCTCAGCATTACCCATGTTGGCATGTAGACCTCCAATTTCTTCTCCATGGATGTAAAACCCTTGAGCATCATCCATATCTCTAGTTCTCATGTAGGAACTAAAGCCTTCTTTTATGTATCTCTAATTATGCAAGAATGTGCATGCAATAATTTTTGTGAGAATTAAGCCTATTGAAAAATATTTTTCAATTATATTACAGGTCATTCTTCATTTTAAATTATGAAGAATATTAATACACTGCTCTCAAGTAGGATTCCTTAAATGCATTCATTTTCAAAACTATTTTCCAATGACTAAAGAAAATATGGTGCCCAAATCAAAATCCAAGGTCAACATATCTCTTCTACTTCTCAATATCTTTCCAACAACTATTCGTTTTCCCCAATTTGAACTCTAAGTTGAAAGTTATGGTGGCCAAACAGTGAAGGAATATCCATTAGTACATGCAACATAGTGGAAATGATCAACAATCATCCAATCATTTCTTGATTATATCTTCGCCATTGATTTGTATTAATGTATTCATCATGGATCTAAGTCATATATCTTCTTCATACCTTCCACGAACCCACCACCAACACTTAGTTTATTTTCCTTCACGGACTCATGAACTCACGGGCTCGCAGACTCATAAACTTGTAACTTTATTTCATAAGTTCATCAAAAGTCTCAACACTTAACCATTTTTCCACTTCTTCGCGGACCTTCCTTTCAAAAGTTCATCTAAAAGTCTCAACACTTAACCATTTTCCAAGATCTTACCACAGTTTCATGGGACTGACACTTAGCCTACCACATGGCTCCACATCACCCGCTGACTGTCATCCCATCCAACATGTACCCACCACCATGGAAGTACATGTATTTCTTCTACCATGTCATCCAACACGTGTTTTCCACGTCATGCCAACATCATTGTATGGAAAAATACCCAAATTTTTCTGATTTGTTTATTTTTTGAATTTCCACAGATGTTCAATTCTTCACATTACCCATGAATTTCCTCTCAATTTTACTACAATAGTTTAATAAAAACAAGTTGCAAACATACTCCAGAGTTAATTCTCTGCAGATTTCCGCTTCAACATTCTACTAATTCATCCCATCCAGGATCAGCTTTGAAAACTGGGCTCTGATACCACTTTGTAACATACCTAGCTACCCAAGTTGGGACACGTCACTCAAAACTCTCTCATTATCAACTCTGATACCAAAATGTAATGTACCTAGACTCAAGATAAGAAACATTGTGTGCAGAATACACATAAAAATGAAACTTCTGCTAATTAAAGAAATTATTTTAGTGTTAGCCAATTTCCTATAGCTTACAACTACAAATTTATACCATATTTAGATACGGTATATAAGCATAAAATAGATGCATCTAAATCATGCTAATAATTGACATGAAATACAAATAAATCATTCATTACAACAACATATAATTCATTCTCATTCAGGAAGAGTTTCTGCACAACAATAACACATGTAAATAACTCAATGCAAGATAAAACACTTATCTTTAAGTAAGAATTGTGCAACCAGCTTCTTGGGACGGATGTTCCACCCAACCATAAATTGACAGTTCCAAATCTCAATAGCCAGTCACCCCCAAGTTGAGACTAGTAATCCAAAAAAGAGGGTKGTCTCTCATAGTCCACTTGCAACTCATAAAAMTCATAACSAAATTGATATTCTCCTACAACTATCTTTATCTTTCCACCAKCTCTCTTCCTCTTGACCTTCCTAACCCAAGGAATGCACCATTTGTTTATCAGGGATCACCCAAGGGATGTACCATCCATTTATCAGGGATAACCCAAKGGATGCATCATTTGTTTACTAGGGATATCCCAAGGAATGTGTCATTCGTTTATCAAGGTCTCTCTAGCACAGGTGACTAGGAATCTCTCAGCTGGGAACTCAAGGGAACTTGATGTTAGGTAAACTATCAGCAAACCAACAACRTCACTTTTTGTTTAGTGAAACTCACACAGGATTTCACTCTTCAGGCCTGACAACCTGGCTCTTCAATTTTCTAGCTACAATTCCCTCCAGTTATGCTCCAGAGTTTTCCCTCCATGGTTGCACAAACTCCAAGCTCTCTTTAGTTCTCTCTCTCCTTTCCCTCATGCACACAAAACTTATTTTCTTCCAACCCATGAAAATTTCCTCTCTTGTGGCTTGCCTTTATTAACTCACACTCTTTCCAAAGCTGATTGTACTCAACCCCCATGTATCCCAATAACTCTAGGATTTGACCACTAACACCCACCTTCTTACAAGTATTCAATGATTGTCTTTGGGAACACTCAACCAAAAATCTAAACGTTCATATACAATTGGCAAGTTTAGGAAAATGGGTTAAATTGATATACATGGGTAATTCCCCCTTTGACCCCTCTTGGCCATTATTTTAGACACTTCCCTCTCGTGGATTAATTCATCCCCCATCTCTTTTCCATGTCCCCTTAGCAACTGGCATCACATTTTTATTATTAAAACATTTAAATACAATTCACATATTATATCCACATAAGCATTACTTAAGCTAGGGATTATAATGGGGATGTTACAGATCCATGGAGGAGGATCCAAAAGTTGTTAAAATGAGGTACGGAATATGATATACCCAGAAGAATAGAGGAGAGAGAGATTTGAAAGGTACGCAAGAAGAGTTGAATCAAGAAGGAGAGCAGAATAGAGAGGTGAAAGAAATTTAGCAAGGGGTGTGAGATGAGGGGTCAAACCTAGAATGAAGAGGAAGGAGATCGCACCAGAAGGAAGTGTGGAAGAATTTGTTGTGCCAGAGAGGAGAAAAGATGAGGATAGGCATGCAAAGAGACTGTTAAATTATGAGCTCAATTACTTATGTGGATTAATTCTTTTATTTTCTTCAACACTTTGACTCCAGCTTAATACACTTCAACAATACCAAATCATAATCGAATAGCATTAACTATGTAGATGCGTAAGCATGCACATCAACAATCAATATACCCTGGGGAAACCTTGTACAAGGAGAAAAACCCCAACAAATGATATTCCTTTATTGCATTAATAATGTATGCTCACTTACAAATATCTACCATGAATGTTTTTCTCTTGAATAGCTTGCCAAGATGACTCTGACCTGACAAAGACCTAAGAGACCTTGCTGAAATACACCTCTGATATGTTGCATCTATTTTTTATATACATTTGTTGACTCTCAACCAAGTTTTGGATAACCTTGGTCGTGTTTGACCATTTTTGGGACTTTGACTGGCTGATCAAAGACGGAGTGCCCAGACGAAGTAGATATCGTTGGATCTCACCCCCTTTTATGAGCTTTTTGGGATTTAGGGTTTATGTAACGGATATGGGATTTTGGCCCATGGGTCTTACCCATGCTTATGCCCCTTTTGTAATGTATAAATAAGTAGCTAGGTGATGTAAGAAGAATCCAAAGTGCTAAGTGAAAATAGTTGTGAAGGCTTTGTGCATACTGTATGTTGAGACTTGCAAAGCTAAGTGAAAGTTATTTGTAGTGCTTTGTGAAAAGACTATGTAAGGATTTGTGCTTGGACCGAACTCAGGGAAGGAGGATCTGGCAAGGTGCGTGCATATTTCTTGTCCTATGTGGAGTTGGCATTGTGGCTTGGTGCATGTAAGAATATTGGAAGAAACTAATAAGAAGAGAGGAAGAGTTGGTGGACGTAGCCCCAAATTGTGGTGAACCACGTATATCCTATGTCTATGTGCCTTGTGCTATGATGTTCATGTTGTTTATGTACTTAATTGATTAATATAGATGTATGATAGATCTAGTTGATGATTAGTGCTTTATGATGTGAATGAATGTTAGATCTATTTTAATGTTATGTGTTGAATGATTAGATATGCTTGGATCTTGGTTGTCACTGCGCTAATATGTAATTAGGGTTTTAAACTACGATGTGAATAAATGAGTTAGAGACTAATGAATATTACTGTCTAAGTGCTCTGTTAAGTATTGTGATTACAGATCTGTGTCCCATCTAGGTTGCAGACACCTGATTCCTGCAACCCCCCCGGCCTCTGCCTCAGGTGAGACTTCATCTACTTTGCAGGTGTTGTCTAAAGGGCCAGTAGTTAGGGTTTTTTTGGTGCGTTGTTGAAGCATTGAACCATGGGTCTATCCCTGTGCCAACAAATGATTCTGTTGTCGGGACCTGAAACTGTGATTGTTGGGAACTGGAGAAAAGAGAAAGCTCTATGCGTAGATCTGTTGTTGTGGTGCACGGTGTTGTACTTGTGCTAAGAAAGGAATCGGATCTGAAGAAAAGAGGTAAGATCTTAAATCTTTGTGCTCTGATAAAGGTAAGATAAGTTGAAATTTGTGTTTCGAAAGAATGGATCTAGGTATGTTTGATATATTTTGTCCTAGTATGAAAACTAGGGCACAACTAGAAGAGATAAGACTTTATATGAATAAATCTGATAGAAATAATGAAAGATATGTTATTCATATGCATAGAAAGAATTTTTGGACTAACAAGTGAATGTAGGATCCTAGAAATAATTTTTTGTAGGTTCATCACTGTGATCCCAGTGCGCAGTACAGGAAAGGTTGGGGATCGTTTAAGAGAAAGAGAGGATTGACTCTTTGTTATAATTGTAGAAGACCAGGACATCTTGCTAAGGAATTCCCTGGTAGAGGTCATATTTGTCTTTGTTGTAAAGCTACTGGACATGAAGTTTTGGACTGCCCTAGAATGATTGCTAAAGTTGAAAAGATGAATATGAGACAAGAAAACCATGAAGAGGGTCAAGAGATTAAGGATATTCTAGAACACCAAAAAGAATCAGAGACTATATTATTGCATATGAAATAAACCTTGAGTGATCACAGAGACATCAGTTTACCAGAGATCTTAAAATAGAAGGAGTGCATAGAAATAAGAATAGGAGACTTTGACATAGACTGTGTTCTGGATGAGAAAACACAGGTGAATATCATGACAGAAAGTACTTGGAAAATTTTGGGAAAGCCTACTATGATTCCTTCATTGGTAGGAATAGGATTGTTTAAAGGAAAGATGATAACCCTATTTGGAATACTTACTCATGTACCTATGCTTTCTCATGGAGCATCGACAAAAGAAGAATTTGAGGTCATTAAGTTTGTTGAGAACAAAACTCCTTTTGCACTTTTTTTAGGAAGGACCTGGATTGAGAAAGATCAGATCCGAAGGAAAGAAGAAGAGGAAGCTATAGAACAGAAAAAACAAGAATTAAGGGATTTCATGGCTAAGAGAATAACACACTTAATAGAAGAACATGAGGACAAGTCAAAGAAACTAAGGGCTAGAGAACTAGCTATCAGGGTTGAAAGAACACAAGAAGGCTTAAAGAACCTATCCATGCACGAGAGAAGAGCACCAACCCCTGAAGTAATAAGAGAAGAGGTATTCCACTTCAACCTTGTGAATGACCCTCAACAGTGTGAAGTTATTATGCTAAGAGAAGATAAGAATAAAAATGGAAAGAGGGATACAGCGACTTAGATCACAGGAAAGAAGGCTAGAAAGATTAGAAAAAAGAAATCAAAGCTAGGAAAATTGCATGAGGTTCCAGTGAAGACTTCGCAGGAAGCAGGCTTGCAGAACTTGAACCTCACCAGAATAGCAGAACAACGCAGACTGGCACTTCGCCATGGAGAATCTACATGATCGTTGGAGGCGTCCCGACTGTTAGAACGATGCTCCAGAATGGCTAGAAATACAGTTATTTTAGTAAATATCTCTATTGGACCATTAGGACCGCGCCACAATGGATGGAATTGTATTGCTTGAGGCATTCTTGTCTGTTGGAGGAATCTGTCACAACTTTTTTTACTTAATCTGTCGAATGCCTCACTGGGGACACTTTTTCAAATTGTGATTATTCGAGCTAACAGATAACTGATTACCATTGTGCTATGATTTTGAGACCTCACCACCCATTTTACTTGCCTTCAGTGTCAAGTCCTCTACCCGATACATTTGATCATGAGTGTGCATGTCAGACGACCTTAGCACCGTAGAGAAGTCCATAAAATAAATCTTGATCGACCTTATGGCTGAAAAGGTCATGTCTGCAGGAGTACATGCCTCATCGAGGGGACGATTGCAAGCATCCCATTCGACTACACAATGATCTAGTCAATCTGGGCCATCTCGAACCGCGACAGAGAAAAGAAGCAAGTACCGTGAAGACCTAGCAAACACGAAGCTCATCCAATAGGTATTTCCCGACTACATCCCGCCTCTGGCTGGCGCGATTAGTCGTGACAACATTCTGAGAGATTTCGAGTACACCCTCATTACCGCGTACCTCCCGAAGGGGATACACGCAGTTGGACCACAGCTAGGACTGATCCCTGATCTTAAAATTAGTCATTTTAACTTGGGAGACAGGAAGAATTATGCGTTGCTCGCACCGCATAATTACTTGACAAAGAAAATGGGGAAGAAGATGAACATAGTCCCCCATCCATGGACTAAGGAGATCATGAGGTCCACCATCCTCAAGGTCATGAAGCTACCCCACTTCGGCAGACATCAGGAAGTTAACGTGTGTGTTAAACTCCTCATGTCGTGCTACCATGGAGGTTATCTATGGATAGACAGGCACATGACTGTGGATTTGGTGTTGATCCACATGATCATTGGATTAAGCATGCAGGGACCAGACCCTTAGAAATTCTACCCAGGGACATCTGCAGATCATGCCCTAGCATAGCGAATAAAAGACACCTACGACGATGTGGAGAAAGGGAAGAAGGGCTACAAGGTAGCCTCCATCCAAGATGGCGCATTGCGCCTAGATTTCCATTTGATCGATGGTAATCTTGTTATGAAGAACAGACCAACTCAAGTCACGGGGTTCATCGTCGACCTCACAGAAAAATGTGTTGAAGGGATGCAGATGAACTGGGTGAGCTACCTCATCAACTTGTTGGAGAAGGATTGTCGCGAAGCACAAGACCAGGGCTACGAGTTTCACTTTAGTTTGTTGCTAATTCTCATTGTCTTTGTCTCTTGGGAGATGCCAGAGGGAATGACCTTCCCTGACGTTGATCCATTCGAACCCCTGGATGTGAGGTTCACTACCCTATGGTATTCGAGCGACATGGTGAAGCAATGGCAGTCAAATGCGGTGTTCCACACCTATTACTTGCAGCTGAAGATGACCATTGAATCCTTCCCTCGCATGACACCGAATACACTCCATAGGTTCAGGCTGCTTGCGAAGTTCCACGCAGATAGGAACTTCATATATATCACTTTCCATGGGGATGAAAACAAGGAAAATCTGCAGTCCTATTACAAACTGTCCGAGGAAGATATGGAGGAAATAACCAAGGAATGGCCTACAGAATTCCTTGTACCATTCGACCAAATAGAGATCTCTAAACCTGACCTCATCGAAAATATTGTGGTCACTCTATAAGAATAAGATGGACCAAGTAGGGCTAAGAAGATGAAGAAGAAGGAAGAGGTGCAGGAAATAAACAGTGCATCGGAGAAAACTGCAGCTGACTCACCTAGAGGAGGAGGAGGTGACAAAGTAAACCAAGAGGAGGAAGGGGAAGAAGAAAATCAAGACAAGAGAGAACTGACACCGCCTAAGGATCCCCTTATAGAGGACGAGACATCAAATAAAAGAAATATTTCTCCTAAGAAAGCCTCCGTGCAAAAGAAGTCACGAGCTAATAAGCCCTAGATACAGATCATGCTCACAGTGGATGATATTGACCTCATCATCGCAGTTATAGAAGACACTTCAGAGGATATTTTGCAATGGAATGAAGCAAAGAAGGAAACAATGTATGAGAGGATCGAGGCAGAGCTGAAAGGGGTAGGAAAGCCCTCTATTCAAGTTGTGCAGTGTCTACAGTGCCATCATCATCAGAAGGTATAGAAGTGGGAGATGAGTCTGCCCAACCACGCAGATTATTAGATGTGATAGAGGCTCGCCTTCGATGAGTATAGGAAGAAAAAGAACAGGCCACACGGGCCTTGAAGAAAGCAAAGGAGGAAGCCTTAGAGAAACTTTGGGTAGAGTAGAAAGAGAAATATGACCTCCGAGTGAAGTTGTAAGAGGATAGAGAGCATATTCAGAGAGAAAAAGACCAGTTTCTCGCATAGAAGATTGGGGTTAGAGAAGCAGTAACTAGAGAACTTCGCTCTACGTCGGGCCTGGCACAGATGGAATAAGAAACAATTGAGATCCAAGTGGGGAACCTCATTGAATCCATTCAGCAACTTCAAGAAAGGGTAGCAGAATTGGAACTGCATGTAGTGTCGAGCACTCTGCATGAAGTGCGGGATTAGAGAGAAGAAACTTCCAGGAGCGCAGTAGAAAGAATCAGGGTGTTGGCCTTGGAATGTAAACAACTCAGTGATCGAAGTGCGCAGACCTATGAGTGCCTTGCAGAAGACCCGGAGCTAAGGATATTGGAGGAACAACTTCAGGAGGTGAAGCAACAAGCATTGACAATGCAAGTGCAATTGAAGCAACTTTCAACGGTAGAAAATATGAAAAGGTCACAGGAGGTGTGTGCAGTTCAGAAACAAGTCAATGAAATCCAGAGTAGAGTCATGGAAGTGACGTAGAGACTCCAGTCAGTGCAGGATGAAGCCTGCACACTTTTTGAAGATATCAAGGGACAAGGTGCATAGCTGGAACAAGTGGTCACCATGGTGGAATAGTGCTTGGAAGGGTGTGTCACCAAGAACGTCATTCAGGAGTTCCCCGACCAGGAGGCTCTGGAAAATTAGCAAGTCGAGGCAGCTCGAGCCAAGCTCGAGCCAAGCTCAAGGCCTTTGAAGAAGAATTTCCCAGATCATAGTGACTTGGGATGAGTCAAAGGTGAGTGTTGGGGGCCTAGTGGCCCTCGACCAAGTTTTGGAGAAACTTGGTCGTGTTTGACCATTTTTGGGACTTCGACAGGCTGTTCAAAGATAGATCACCCATGAAAAGCGTAGATCATGGCATCTCGCCCCCTTTTA
>ML811205.1:197028-210213 GCA_009831015.1 Picea engelmannii | reverse complement strand
CAACTCAACATTACACTTTAGTTCTAAAATAGAACTAGACTTAAGACTTCAGTTACAACTCAACATTACACTTTAGTTCTAAAATAGAACTAGACTTAAGACTTCAATTACAACTCAACATTACACTTTAGTTATAAAATAGAACTAGACTTAAGAATTCAGTTGCAAATCAACATTACACTTTAGTTCTAAAATAGAATTAGACTTGAGACATCAGTTACAACTCGACTCTTTACAATGAAATTTGAAATTCTCTTCATGGTGGATAATGTTACATGTGCCAACACACTAGATCAATACATTTATATCATTTGTTTCTAGCTCATAGGAATTTTATATTCAACCTAACTTTTGCTAGATGCCTTGAATTTTGCTCATGGCTCACAAGGTTTGACTAGGCTCACAGAGATTGTATGTTCCCTATGTTCCCCCTGACTTTTTCACTAGTCTATCAATGCTCACAGAGGTTGTACGTTCCCCCTAACTTTTGCACTAGACTTTTTATGCTCACAGAGGTTGTACGTTCCCCCTGACTTTTGCATTAGACTCACATAGCATCTCGTTCATCCTAAATTTTTGTTTCTCTCACAAAGGTTGTACGTTCCCCATGTCTTTTGTCAATACCTCACAAGACTGGTTGATTCTCCAAATCTCCCTAGCTAGCCTCGGGGTGTCCCATATGGCCTCTCATTGGAGAATGGCTATCGATGCTACCAAATTTAACAGAGACAAGGCACTGAGTGTAGGTTATCCAATGAATATACTAATAGTAGAAGTAGTAGGGGCCCAGAAAACGAAGTTTGAACCCCTTGGTTGTTGCAAAGTGCCACAACTTCAGAAGAAGATGAGGTGCTGAGTAGAGACACATAAGTGGGAGAGGAAGATGGAGGAACCCTATTGGCCCTGACCAAGTTTAGAGGAACACTTGGTCATATTTGACCGTTTTTGGGACCTCGACAGCTTGTCAAATATGGAGCGCAATGCGAAGCAAAAATCATAGAAGCTAGACCCCTTTTTGGGTCCTTTTTGGGTTTGGGGGGATAATGTAATGGGAAAGGGATGTCGACCCATGGGTTTACCCATGCTTAGGCCCACTTTTGTATGTATAAATAGATTTCTAGGCAAGGTAGAAGAGAGTCAATGGATTAGTGCTAGTAATGAGATCTGTGTGATTGAATGTGGATTGTAAATGCTCTGTGCCTAATTGTAAGAGACTTGCAGAGCTCAGTGAAAGTTGTTGTAGGAGGTTGTGAAAGGATTTGTGCTGAAGTGCAAGGAGGAAGGATCTAGCGAGTTGTGCAGATATTCTATCATATGAGAAGAGGGATTTGAATGGCTCTGTGTTGTAACCTAATTAAATAAAGCTAATAAAGAAGAAGACTTTGTGGACATAGCCCCAAGGTGGGGGTGAACCCCGGTAAATATGTGTGTTGTGTTATGTGCCTCGACCTGATGTGTTTATCTCTTCCTTTGCTAAGTGCTTTGATGTGTTTAGATAGATCTATTTATTCTTTGTGCTTCTGAGATATGAATGAATGTTAGATCTGGTATGTAACATGCTTAGTGCTTGATCTGCCGAATCTAATCTATCTTTTTGTGGCTAAGTGTTGAATTATCTTAGATCTAAGTGTATATTGCGATGCTCTGTGCTATTTGTGAAGTATCATAAGGGTTGAATATTGATGAATAACCTATGCTAGGTGATTTCTAAGTGTTATAATCACATATTTGTGTCCCAACTAAGGTTGCAGACACCTGAGTCTTGAAACCACCCCTACCTCTGCCTCGGGTGAGAATTAATTTGCTTCACAGGTGTTGTCGAAAGGGATGGTAGTTAGGGTTTTGTTGGTGCATTGTTGTAGCGTTGAACCCTAGGTCTGCCCCTGTGCCAACAAATGGTTTCGTTGCCGGGAAATGAAACTGTGATTGTTGGGAACTAAGCAGAAGGAGCATAGTTCCCCTAGAGACTTTGAATACACCCTAGTCACTGCATATCTACTGAAAGGAGTACGCACCTACCGCACAGTTCAAGACAAGGTTACAACGTTGAAGTTTTGTGACTTCAACCTAGGGGACCGTAAATTTTACAGCATGCTCGCCCCATATAAGTACTTGACAAGAACTAAGGGAAAAAATTCAAATCTCATCCCTCATCAATGGATGATGAACCTTGCGTAGTCTACTTTGCTCAACATTATGAAAATACCACACTTCGGCAGACACCATGAGGTGAATGCTTGTGTAAAATTGTTGCTAGCAATTTACCATAGAGGATACATGTGGTTATACCATCGCATAACTGTTGATATGACGTTGATCAATAGGATCACCAGTCTTAGCATGCAGGGCCCTGATCCCCATGAGTACTATCCTGGAAAGACCGCAGACCACGCTCTTGCGCAGAAGATCAAAGAATCCTATGGCGATGTTGAGAAAGGTACGAGAGGCTACAAGGTAGCTTCTATTGAAAGTGGTGTAGTGTGCCTCGCATGCCAACTGATCAAAGGGAAGTTGGTATGCAAGAATTGACCAACACAAGTATCTGGCTTTGTAGTTGACCTCGCAGGAAAGTAGGCAGAGGGACTACAGATGAACTGGGTGAAGTACCTGGTGAATCAACTGGAGATTGACTACAGAGAAGCCCAGGATCAGGTGCATGAATTCCATTTTAGCTGGCTCCTGATACTGATCGCTTTTGTTGCATGGGAGCTACCGGAAGGCGCAACCTTCCTAGACCTTAACCCCTTTGAGCCACTAGCCGCGAAGTTCAGTACATTATGGTAATCGAACGACATGAGCAAGAAATGGCAATTGAATGTCATTTTCCATGTGTACTATAACCAATTGAAAGAAGCCACAAGGAGTGAACATTGCATAACCCTAATCACTTTACAAAGATTCTGACCTCTGATAAAGTTCAGCACGGACTTCCACTTTATATACCTAACCCCACACGCTGATGAGCACCAGGAACAGCTTCAGTCCTATTATAAGATGACAGAAGAAGACTTGGAAGAGATCACCAAGAAATGGTTTGCGAACCTCCTTGTTTCATCAGACCCCGTAGAAATGTTTGACATCGACAACCTTGGAACTACGCAGGATACACTTGGGCCCAGTAAGACAAAGAAAGAAAATATGACAAAGAAGACTGAAGAAGTCCAGGATGTTGATAGCCTATCTGTAAGGACAGCTTCCATTACACCAGATGAAGAAGGTGATGACAAAGAAGCTACAGAAACTGAACAATAGAAATTCGAAGTACCACCACCTAGGGACGAAGAAGACTCATCGAAGAAAAGGAAGGTCTCACCTCTGAAATCTTCCTCCAAAAAGAAACCAAGAACCCTTGTAACCAAGATGTGAACTACCCTCATGTTGGATGACTTTGATTTCATTATTGTAGCGGTCAATGATGCTTCAAAGGAAATCATAGAGAAGAAGGAGGTGAAGCAGGAACAAATGTATAGCCAAATTGAAATCGCACTCCAAGGAGTACATCAAGCACTCCAGTCTAGCCCAACAATATCTACTATACCTCTTCCAGAAGGAACAACGAAAGTGGGATATGAATCAGTTTAGCTCCGAAAGATTGCTAATATAGTCGAAGTATGACTTCGACATGCTCAGGAAGAAAAAGCGGAAGCCACCCAGGCCCTAAAGAAATCATAGAAGGAAATTATTGAACAACGCCAAGCCGTGCAACAAGAGAAGAATGCTCTCCAAGAAAAATTTGAAGAAGATAGAGCGAAGATCCAAAAAGAGAAAGAGAAGTTGCTCACAAAATAGATAGGAATTGAAGAAGCAGTCAACAGAGCATTTTTCTCTGTGACCGGCTTAGAGAAGAAGGTTGAAGAACCCATAGAGCGCCAAGCGATGAAGTTGGCTAAAGTTATTCAGTAACTTCAACAAAGGTTTGTGGAATTAGAGCTTCAGACCATACCACAGACTCCACAAGAAGTGCGCGACCAGCGAGAATTGAATGCTTAGAGCGTAGTCGAGAGGATTAAAATACTTGTTGCAGAATGTAAACAACTAAGTAGCATAAGCACGCAGATATATGAACAACTATATGAAGACCCAGAGTTGAAGAAACTAGAGTCCCAACTCCAGGAAGCAAAGAAGCATGCAGATACAGTACAGGCGCATCTCAAGCTCTTGTCACCCATTGAGAGGATGAAGAGATCCCAAGAACAGCACATTGCCCAACAACTCATTCTTACCACACAGTACAGAGTGATGGAAGTCACCCAGAAACTCCAGTCGAGCCAGGAGGTGGCCTACCTATTGTTTGAAGAAATTGAAGACCAAAGAACACTACTAGAATAAGTAGTTGTTACAGTCAAGAACCAACTGGAAGGACCTATCAGCGAAGCGGTTGTTCAGGAATTCACTGAGCAAGCAGCAGTAGCACAGAGACAAGTCGAAGCATATTGAGCCAATCTCGATACCTTTGAGGCAAAGTTGCCCAGACCTGAGTTACTCGGGACGAGTCACGGGTGAGTATTGGGGGCCTGTTGGCCCTGACCAATTTTTTAGGAACACTTGGTCATATTTGACCATTTTTGGGACTTTGATAGCTTGTCAAAGATGGAGCGCAATGCAAAGAAAAAAATGTGGAAGCTAGACCCCTTTTTGGGTCCTTTTTGGGTTTTGGGGGATAATGTAATGGGAAAGGGATGCTGGACCGTGGGTTTACCCATGCTTAGGCCCACTTTTGTATGTATAAATAGATGTCTAGGCAAGGTAGAAGAGAGCCTATGGATTAGTGCTAGTAATGATATCTGTGTGATCGAATGTGGATTGTAAATACTCTGTGCATGATTGTAAGAGACTTGTAGAGCTCAGTGCAAGTTGGTGTAGGAGGTTGTGAAAGGATTTGTATTGAAGCGCAAGGAAGAAGGATCTAGCGAGCTGCACAGATCTTTTGTCCTATGCAAAGAGGGATTTGAATGGCTCTGTCTTGTAACCTGATTAACTAAAGCTAATAAAGAAGAAGACTTTGTGGACGTAGCCCCAGGGTGGGAGTGAACCATGGTAAATATGTGTGTTGTGCTTTGTGCCTCGACCTGATGTGTTTATCTCTTCCTTTGCTAAGTGCTTTGATGTGTTTAGATAGATCTATTTATTCTTTGT
Source organism: Picea engelmannii (assembly GCA_009831015.1). NCBI lineage: Eukaryota > Viridiplantae > Streptophyta > Pinopsida > Pinales > Pinaceae > Picea > Picea engelmannii. Next base: position 205,077 of record ML811205.1, on the reverse strand, counting down.
GCTTTTGATATATGAATGAATGTTAGATATGGTATGTAAGATTCTTAATGCTTGATCTGCCGAATCTAATCTATCTTGTTGTGGCTAAGTTCTTAATTATCTTAGATCTAAGTGCATACTGCGATGCTCTATGATATCTTTGAAGTATCATAAGGGTTGAATATTGATGAATAATCTATGCTAGGTAATTGCTAAGTGTTATAATCACATATCTGTGTCCCAGCTAAGGTTGCGGACACCTGAGTCTTGCAACCACCCCTGCCTCTACCTCGGGTGAGACTTCATCTGCTTCGCAGGTGTTTCCGAAAGGGCCAGTAGTTAGGGTTTTGTTGGTGCATTTTTGTAGCATTGAACCTTGGGTATACCCCTGTTCCAACAATCCCCTAATGGTGGGGGAGAAGATTTGGTTATATTAAATCGTCTTGCACAACTGCAAGTAGGAAAATCCATGGGTTCCTTCACAAGAAATGTTAGGAGAAGATGGATTTACCCCCCCTTTGAACCACCCCCCTTGCACATTTGTAACCAAGAAGAAAGAAAAATGGATAGAAAGGATATTGGAGTAGAGACAAAATTAGAAGAAGAAATAAGAGAAATGATGAGTGGAGAAGAAGATGAAGTTCACACTACTTCGCCAAGAAGAGTATCAGTATTGAGAACCCTGACACCCAGCAGTCAGTTCAGAGGAAATAGTTCGAGATTGAGGATGGAAAATCAGGATAGTGCCATGAGGTTACCCATGTTCCATGGAATATATAGAGATGATGCAGAGAAACATTAGTTCACTTGTGGGGAAATATGGTATGTGAAGAGGACCACATATGAGGCATCAAATATTGCGTAGCTGGAGACCACATTTAGGGACAAAGCCCTGACATGGTATATGAAGTACAAGGCCATTGTGCTAGCAGGACAAATGAGGTACCTGACAGAGATCAAGAGAGATTTTCTTAAGGAATTCCAAAAACCTAAGTCAGAATCCCAATGTATTACGAAGATTAAAGAAATTAAGCAAAATCAAGGAGAAACTATGTGGGATCATGAACAACAGTTCAAATTTTTTTTGGATAGGCTGATGTTCTAGATATAGGACATTTCATTTTGAGGGACATCGTATGGTGTAACACATGTCATTTTGAGGGACATCGTAGAGTTGATTGTCCTGTACTTGGTAACTTTGTGGTGATGGATGCACCGAGTCCATTTCTAGATGGGTCACAAACAAAATGGTGAAAAAATTGTAGACAATGGGGCCATGTACTACCCCGTTTCCCAACGTTGGATAAATATCAAAAGACACATCATACTTTTTTTTATGAATTTTTCAAATCCATGGAACACGATGTAAACAAATGTCTATCACTCTAGCTAATGCAAGATCATACCCATGATGTATTTCGGGTTCAAGAGGAATAGAAGGGTGGTGATCATGGTGGTGGTGAGAGAGGTGGGTATCAAGGAGGTCCCAAAGGTAGATATGGATGCAGTGGCAGATGAGGATATGGAGGCAAGGGTAGACCTCCCACTAGTTTTAATTTTGGAGAAATTGTCCATATGTCAATATTTTGTACCAAATCACACGCTCCCTATGGGTACTACTACAACCTTGAGAATGTTACAGAGGATTTTCCTGACTTGTTGAAAAAGTGGGAAGAGAATAAAACACATTGCAATATGGTGACTGTAGAGCCACAAGGGAATATGAAGGATGATGAGGTTGTTGTCTAGGTGATAACTCGTGGAGGAGGGAAGACAGAAATGGAATTTGAGCATGGTGAAATCTCGGGTCAAAGGCTATAGGGGAATATCAAAAAGGAAACACAACCCCCTCCTAAGTTTGATTCCACCTAGCAGAATCAGATTCTATGGGACACGTAGAGGGACATAGAGGAAGAAAGAGCATGAGAAGAATCGCAACATGTGACATAGAGGTCACTTGAGGAGGCTTGGATCTATGAGGAAGTTCAACGAGTGACAAAGAGGTAGCTAGAAGAGGCTCTCACTTGTGAAGAATTGCAACACACCACACAAAGGTTGTTCGAGGAAGCTCGCATGTGCAAAGAAATACAACGTGCGATGTAGAGGTCATTAGAAGAAGTGGGAAGATGGGAATAGATGTGACGTGTTGAACAAAGAGAAATTTAGGAGAAATTACATGAGGAGATGAGGCGCATAGAATGCGAAGAAGCACTGCACGACTTGGGTAGTGAAACGAAGACCGAGGATCAAGTAAGTAACGTCTTACGTTCTTGTTTGAGATTGTTAAATGATCCTTGTTGAGGAAAAGATATGAGATGATCTTACTCAAACATTTTCAGATATTGCTTGGCTAGATAAAGATAGACGGGAATATAACCCTATGTATATAGCCATCAAAACTGATATCCTAATTCACAAGTGTTATTTACAAGTGCTTAGGTTGTTTTTTTATAATTAAAAGCTTGCTGAAAAAATCATTTTTTTATGTAATTTTCTGAATGTATCAGATGTTGAAATAGATATAGAGACAGAAGTAAAGACATAGAGTCAATTATCAACACATATAAGACATAAAGAAATCCTCTATTTCATTCCAATTCATCAAAGAATCGTTCTCTTTACAAAATATCCTCAAGAATTTTTGGACCAAAGTCAAACTTCAATGTCCCCGATGAAACATACAAAAGGACTTCTGACAGGAAATAAAAAAACTAAACTTGAAAAGTTGGATCAGCTTGCCACAAATTGTTTCCCACTAGACTCTACACAATAGCCTTTTTCAGTCATGAAAACTAATTCACAAATATATAAGTCTACACAGACTATCAAAGATAGATCAGCACCTCTGAAAAACAAGTGTCTCAATGATGTAATTCAACCCTGAATCTTGTTGTCTACAATAAGACCTTGCTATCATAAAAAAGAATTAGGATTCTAATGAATTAAGGAATGAATGAAAATTTAATTATCTCAAGAAACTTCAAGAGAAAACCTTACTATGCTTCTCCTTCTATCTCCCATTATTTCTCCCTTTCCTTTTGCCTTTAAGAAAATCAGAATTGGTTGAAGTAGTTGAAATACTTCATTAGTTAAGTTAACTAAAAACTCAACCAAATTTTTAGTTAGGGGGAAAAGTAATAAATCATAATAAGGGTTTTTTAATAAATAATAACTAGTAGGTGGGACCCCTTGTGACTCCCTTTAGTTTTTAACAATCATAACACAACTAGTTAATTAAAAAAAAATATCTCCTTGTGACTCCCAACATCACATTCATATTTGACAATTTATCTCAATGATATTTGAAATTATTTTCAAAATATATTACTCATATATCCAAAAAATAGCATGTTGTCCAAAATTTCTGAAGTCAACTTTCATCAACAATAAATAAAATCATACTTAAAATCCATGACAGGCAATCTTTCCTTTGCTCTGACAGGCAATCTTTCCTTTGTTGGTGCTGTCACCTTTTGATCTCTCTGAATTTTCCTTAGTTTGTGTTGAGCCTTTAGGCCTAATCTCGTTGATCACATGAGAGAAATCGTCCCTCAAATGCATGCGGGAGGACACAGATTTATTAGAGCCATTGGAGGGTGAGGAAGGGGAAGCAGTGGATTTTCCTTTGTTAGGGGCATGGTGGGCCTCGGTTTTCAACATTTTACTCACATGGGAAGACTAAACTAGTGAGTGGACAGCAGAAGCTTGGAAAAATTGATTGATAGGCAGGGGAGCAGGTAAAGACAAGTTAGGCCAGCCATGAGGTTGGGAGACTACTGGGTGGACAATCTCTTGCCATCCATCATTTTTGGGAACTTCAGGCTGCAATGAGACATGAGGTGGTACAAGGATACCAGGGGCCCATAGAGCTTGGAAGGGAGGCCTTTCAGGCCTAGGTTGGACCACTCCTTTCCCAATCCAATTAAAAAACCCAGCTTGAAATTGTTGGCCTAACTCTTGCGATTCAGCATCAAAGTGAATGGAGAATCTTGGCCTTCTAGGGACCTTGTTCCAATTACCTCTTCCATGGCTACCTCGGCTCAAAAATCTCATTCCAATATGCATGATTGATTAGCAAATAGTTCCTTTAACAACCATACATGACAACTCTTTTAAAAATCTGAAATAAATTTTGGCTCAGCAACATATCAGACTCATGCAATCCAATCCATACAAATTGTTTAATCGTTGTCAATGAGAAGGGAATGAGCAAAGGTTCTGGGATATGTGAGGGGTTGTATTGAGAAAAAAATTGTTAAAATGAGGGGGAAAAGATCATGATTATTTCTCATAGACAACAGACAATCATTTGTAATGTAAACCAAAGAACATATCACTGTAATCCATCTTAAACTGTCATAATGCAGAGTTCCTCTTAACTATAATTAAATTTTAGGAACAGGGAGTGAGTAATGAAAATGGGAAGGCGATGGGATTGTAATTAGATAAAAGTGAAATAATGGTAGGGGGAAAAAGATTATATTGTTCATAAAATCAATTAAGTAATCCATAGAACAATTCTATATTTAATGCAAATGATCCAACATTAACCAAATACTTGTTGTGATCAATGAAACAATTTATGTGTATAATTTAACCATTACTGTGTGTTAACTTGCTCACCGTTCACATTTGAATTTTTAACACAGTGTCATCATACTCAAAATAATATGCCTTCGAAAACAACCTGTATTAGAATTTTGTTTCCTCTCATTTGTCCCATTATATTTAAAACAAATTTCAAACAAACACACAGTCATTTGTTTCCATTCTGTTCATCATTAAAACATCAACCATTGTCCATGAATTATCTCCTCAATTCAAACCTAGACACAAGTTCTTTTAAAATTGTGCCTGATTCCATTCCTCTAATCAATTTAACAATTAAATTGTAATGAAACCATATTGTTATAAAACATGTTCCCATCTCTGATACGATGCATGATATCCATAAACATACATAGCAGACAACCAATTCACAGCTATAACGATTTTAAATTGCAATACTCTCGATTGGCAATTAAAACACACAGTAACATCAACCATTATTTCAACTTATACCATGTTGTAGGAAACACACAACCGAGCATGTAACGCAAAGAGGCACGGTCCCAATCAAACCATAAAACAATGTTGAGTTAACAGTCCAACTATTATAACACAAGAGGCAGTGATTGTGTGCCCATTTCATTTCACGAACCAACCAATTAACCATGCCAAGCTACAAATTCAATTGTCATCATAATTAATGCAGCGACTATAAAAAAAAAATGTCAATGCTTATTAACAAAGATGAACCAATAATCACCACTATTGATGTTACTCCACCAACTTATAACAGTCAACCGTGTGCCCGACCAAAAATAACTGGTTCCTTAATCAAAATCGGGCTCTGAGTAATCAAGGGTTCGCTCGATGAAACCAACATAGGTAGATTGGAGTCGACCACACCAACTGCAAGGGAGAACCCTTCGAGACAACAGGGTGAACACACAGGCCACATAACCATTTGTTTGCAAGATAGGTGACATTTCACGCTAGGCATGAGATATCATGAACACGGGAGCATAGGTTCCTCACAGGCCAATAAATAACACCGAGAACATGCAGGGCATAACCCTTGCGGTTTTCCCAAAAAAAAACAATAATGTGTTGGCAAATATTTAACAGACAGTGAATGCTTGTCATTGATGGAAAGTACAACAATGAAGATAGACGTTGCAGAGAAGATTGGAATAAGCATGCAGAGGATTGTTGGCAAGAATAGCGATGGCAAAGATCAGCATGATCAGCAGCAACAGTGATCATTGGATCAACAATTCGGAATTCTTGATGACTGTCAGATCTCAATATAGACAAGAAGAGTGCGCAAATATGGAGAATAGATCTCAAGCATTAGATCCAAGCACGAGGATCGACCATCGTAGGATCCAAGAGAATCTACACGATCTTTAAAAGTGCAAGGTGAAGCGAGTTTTTGAAATCACGAAAAGATCCTGACCGTCGATACACCAAAAGACGTGGACTGTTGATCTAAGCTCTAATTCGGAGTTTTGACTATCGCAAATTGGAGTGACAAGAACTTCCATCGAAGGAATCGCAATATGCGAATTCACGATAAGATCTGTACCGTAGATTTATCGAGATCATGGACCGTTGATCCCACGCCATTTCAGAGTTTCATGAATCGCGACTTGGAGAGGCAAGAAACATAAACGCTGAAATCGTGATATGCGAAATTGTGACTTAATCGCAGCCGTCAAATCAAGGTGTGATCTGAACCGTTGAACAAGCTCCATATCGGAGCTTTGCCTATCGTGACTTGGAGAGGCAAGAAACATAACCACCGAACTCGCGAGATGCGAAATCACGATTTAATCGCAGCCGTCAAATCAAGGTGTGATCTAAACCATTGATCCGGCTCCATCTTGGAGCTTCGCCTATCGCGACTTGGAGAGGCAAGAAACATAACCTCCAAACTCGCAAGATGCGAGATCGTGATAAGATCTGGACCATCGGATCTATGGAGATTTAAACCGATGATCAGATGAAGTTTATAAACTCGCGAAGCACCTTTTTGGCACAGCCTATGGTAATTGTCGGTGGTCACGAGAAAGGAAGGAGTCAGTTCTGATAAGCTCCATTTCGGGGTTTCGGGGATCACAACTTGGAGAGTCGAGATGCCTCATCTCCAAAATCGCAAGATGCGAGCTCGCGATAAGATCTGGACCATCGGATCTATGGAGATTTCAATCGTCGATCAGATGAAGTTTATAAACTCGCGAAGTGCCTTTTTGGCATAGCCTATGGTCACAAGAAGGTAAGGAGTCAGTTCTGATAAGCTCCATTTCGGGGATTCGGGGATAGCGACTTGGAGAGTCGAGATGCCTCATCTCCAAATTCACGAGATGCGAATTCGTGAAAATCACTTTATGCATAAGCACTTGGTCATGACCATGGTCATATAATGGAAGGAGCTAGCACAGAAAATCTCTGTATCGGAATTTCGGAGATCGCGACATGAAGTGTCGAGACACTTGGCCACAGGAATGTCGAAATGCTGAAAACCGATTTAAAGTCAAGATTAATAAAGTTCATCCAACGGTGCAGATAAACTTGAATATGATAGGAGGGAATATGTTCTCTCTCACAGTTAAATCATCAGTTACGAATCTGTTAGCTAAACTGATTCATGATTCTTGATCGGTTGGCGTTTCAGTTGCTTAGACGGTTTTATTTTGCCAAAGAAGATCGAAGTTTAACTGTTGTGGGCGTTGTGCAAAAATGAAGAAGAGATAGATTGTGCATGGTTGGTCATTATGGACGAAAAATGAATTAAATAGTGAGAAAGGAAAAATCAGAGTATGTACAGTGTGAGACTGAAAAATGTGCGCAGTGTGAGATAAAACTCAGAGAAGAGTAACAGATGAGGAATAGACCTGAAGTAGAGAAGAATGACAGAACAAGTTGAAACAGAGCAGAATTGTAGAACAGACAAAGGAAGAGAAGAATTGCAGAACAGTTAAGAAAACCAGATTTACAGAACAGAGAAGAAGTGGTAAGAATCGATTTATTTGTGTAGTTGGTTGTTTAATTATTCATTTCATATTCCAGGGTGGTTGGGAGGTGCTAGGGAGGACTGTTGTCCTCAGAGGTTCAAGTGGGTTCTTGAACACAGGGAGTTGGTGCTTCCTTCTAGTTGGTGATAGAGAAACCAGGGAGTTGGTTCTTCCTTCTAGTGGGTGCTAGAGAAAAATAGAGAGTTGGTGCTCTCAACAAGTTGCAGCTTGCAAAACAGAGGTAGCAGCCTCACATTGAGTTGGTTCTCAATTATAGATGATGTACAGAACTTAAAAGACTGTCTATCATTTAGAAGAAGAAGAGGTTTTCTCCCTTTATGGGTTTCCTTGTGAAAATTTGTCTCTGTGTATACCTTATGTGTGATTGATGTTGATTAATTTTATTGTCCATATGATGTATAATGTTGACGATCACTTGAAGAAAGATTAAGAATGTATTAATAGACTTAAAATTGTTTAAGCTCAATAACAACTGATTCACCCCCCCCCC
>ML811205.1:163420-181895 GCA_009831015.1 Picea engelmannii | reverse complement strand
GTGTTATGGTTTTCTGTCTATTATTCATTTCAGATCTGCATATGTGTATATGGATGTTATAATTCCTCTTCTTTCCTCATTCTTTTACTAAGTTTATCAAATGGTTAATTAACGCATGCAAAATTAAAACTCAACCATAAGTCATTAAAATATCCTACGGATCAAAAGGAGTGAAACCAATGCTTACCTTGGTGGTAGTTCGATCTTCCCAAAGGGAGTAAGTGAGAAGAGTGTGCCATTGAAGAGCTTTATCTTCTATGATCCTTTTAACGATTCTTACCAGATTTTTGTTGGTAGACTCTGCCTGCCCATTTCCTTGGGGATAATAAGCTGATGAGGTGAAATGTTTAACCCCCAACTTAGCTAAAAAATGGGTCATCTTCGCAGAAATAAAAGCGGGACCATTGTCTGTAATAATTTCCAATGGAAGACCAAAACTAGAAAATATGTTACTTTCAAGGAAAGAAAATACCTAATCATTTGTTGAATTCTTAAGTGGGACAACTTCATCCCATTTTGTAAAATAGTATGTCGTTGTCAAAATAAAAACTTGTCCTGATGAAGATGGAGGATTAATAGGACCAATAAAATCCAATCCCCACTTTGAAAAGGGAAAGTCTAGGAGGACAGGTTGTAATGGCATGGCTGAAAGGCGTTCTTTCCCAACAAACTTTTGGCACTTGTCACAAGATATTGAAAAAATTTAAGAGTCACGAAAGATTGAAGGCCAATAGTATCCTTTTCTAATAATCTTGAAAACAATGGTTTTAGCAGAAAAATGGCCTCCTGCATGAATGACAGAGTTTGAAGAACCATGAGTTTCTTGTAATAGTTTATGTGCACCCTCATTGTTTACACAACGAAGCAACACACCATCAGCAGATATTTGAAACAAGAAGTCTCCTATAATGATGTATCTTGTGGATTCAAGACAAAGCCTTCTCCTTTGATGAGTGTCTAAGTTGTCTGGACATCTTTAGTTTTGTAAACAGTAAATTAAATTATTATACCATGGATGTTAAGACATCGGGAGGATTTGGTTATTGATTTAAAATAGAGTTGATAGGGAACTATCATCTTCATCAATTTCTTCACTATTCTCAGCATGTTGAGCTAAGTGAAGGGCTAAGTCATGTCCCTTGATAGTGGTAGAAGTCTCGATATTCAAATCATGCTCCTGGATCTTGGCAAGCCAATGTGCAAGCTTCCCTAAAAGATAAGTCTGTGAGAGAAAAAACTTGACATCAAGTAAGGGGAATTTTACCAACATATGCTTACCTAAGATGAAGTGGTGAAACTTCTCAACAGCTTTAACAAGAGTGAAAGCATGCTTCTCAATAAAAGAATATTTAAATTCATCATCAGACAAGATTTGACTCATGTAAGCCATTGGTTTTTAATTACTTTAGTCATCATTTTGCATGAGGATGACAGAAACTGCATCCTCGGTGGCATTATTATATATCATGAATTCCTTCTCAAAATCCAGCTTTGCCAAAACCTGTGCAGAGCTAATTGCTTTCTTGATTCCTACAAAATCATTTTCAACATCATCTGTCCAGGAAAAAGAACGATCTTTCTTAAGAAAATTGTGAATTGGTTTGACCATTATAGAAAAATCAAGAACAAACCTACGGACGAAGTTAACAACCCACATAAAAGATTGGACCTCTAATCCAGATGGATATCGGTGGCCACCCACCTTTTCCAACTGCTATTCGGTTGCCGCATAAGTTTTAGGTGGGCGACAAAGTTTGGTTGAACTTGCAGAAAGAACGCCTTACAGGACCCCATCGGAAGCTTCGCCCACTTTGTTATGGACCATACACTATCACCAAGCCCATGGGGAATAATGCGTTTGAGCTCAACATTCCTCCTTTCCTTGGCCTGCACCCAGTGTTCAACGTGGATCTCCTTCGCCCTTATTTCCCACCATTATTGGACACCTCAGAAGTAGTAAAACAGCTGACACCAACAGAGCTCAACCCCGACTGCATACAACAAGCATCCAATGATCATATTGTGGACAAACAGATCAAGGGCACTCGACAACAAAGGATCCATCTTTATCGAGTCGTCAAAGCAGGGCAGCTCCTGCACCAAGGCAAGTGGCTCACCCGAGGCCAAATTCAGCAGAAATTTCCTCATCTAATGGGGGACCTCAACGCATTAATGGAGACCATTTATTCCTAAGGAGAGAGGATTGATCCATATGGATATTGGTGGCCACCCACCTTTTCTAACTAGCTCAAAACAATTTTCTGACATTTTTGGCAATTTACTATTTTTAGCAGTTTTAACTTCCGGGGCAATTTTGAGGGCCTAAATGAAGGTTTTTCGGTATCGATATCCTCAATGATATCTGAATGCATTATTGAGCCCCAAAAATGAATCTCCTCAACGATGCCTTTCCAACGAGCTATCACACGCCTAAAACGGAGATCGTATGCAAAAGTTACGACCCCGGGAAGTTGATGTAATAACTTACCCAAACGGGGCCCACATGACTTTTGGCGCTTCATCTCCTAGGGTTAGGTTTTTGGATGTATAGGGTTTTTGGCATTATTTCTTATTGTAAAATTTCCTTCAGAGCCTCATTGTAACATTCTTCTTGCGAATGTGCGATGTCATCACATCTCTTCTCAGAGATAAGCCGCCACCATTCCAGCAAGCTTGTTTCCACTACATTTTACAGTTTCAGCTTATTTCGTTATTGAATAGAAAACCAATTTCACTGTATCTCTGTTATTTTGCATTAATCACTTGTTAATAATCTGTATTCATTTTTTTTTGCTCATAAAATCTGGATCAACCTCATTCTTGGAAGTGGGTGCACGCAAATTAAGGATGGCAACAATCCTCTCGGGATCAATACTTATTCCTGAATCAGAGACAATGTGTCCAAGGAGTTTTCCCTCGGTAAGGTCGAAAATGGATTCAGAAGGATTTAGAGAAATGCCAAATTTCCTACAACACATGAGAAATTTTTTTAGATGACCAAAATGATCTGATCGGATTTTAGAGTACACCGTTAAGTCGTCAAGGTAGATCTGAATAATCTTACCGATCAAATTGTCAAAATATATTTCCATAGCTCTTTGAAAAGTGGCACCTTCATTAGATAATCCAAAAGGCATACGCTCATAAGAAAAGGTACCCCAACGAGTAATAAAGGTGATTTTATATTCATCTTTCCTTTTTACCTTGATTTGATTGTAACCGAAAAAACCGTCAAGTAAGGACATCATTTGTGACCCTGCAACTTGTTGCAAAATCTTTTCCATGTTAAGGAGAGGAAAGTGATATTTTATACTAGCCTGATTTAATGCACAAAAATCAATGCATAATATGATCTGACCGATTGTCTTCCGAATAGGAACCAAATTGGAAACCCATTTAGAATACTTGACTCGAAAGATGATCTTGTCTTTCAAGAGTTTTTCCAAATCCTTTCGAATAGTTTCTTCCAGTGCAAGGTGGATAGGTCTTTGTTTTTGCCTAACTAGTTTTATGCCTTCCTTAATGGGGATAGCATGTTGTATAAGACCAGGATCAAAACCACGAAGATCCTCATAAGACCAAGCAAAAACATCTTGAAATTCACCAAGTAGCTTGGAAAACTTCATTTTCTCTTCATCAAAACATTGGGAACCTATTTTAACATTCTTTGGGGACTCGGATGTCCCAATGTTCAAGGAAATGGTTTCACCCACCTTCCTTTTCGACTCCTCTTATTTCTATTTCTCTTTGTTTCCTACATCACTAGATGAAAATGAACTCTCTAGAGGAGTCAAGTCTTTAGGAATTTTGTTATCTTCTATGGATATGATTTACTTGGGCTTATAGGGTTCATTTTGAATGAAAGCACAGATGCTCTCATCACTAGGGAAGACCTTCCAAGATTCTATATTGTCAAGAATATGTGGACGATATAGAGGATGAAAAGTATAATCAGGTCTATGTGGTAGAAGTTGTCAAGTAGGAGAGGCTACAAAAACAACTAATTGATCAGCCATTGAGTTCAATTCCCTCTTAACATGAGTGATGTTGAAAGATAATAGGTTCGAGATAAGTGCCCAAACATTTTGGGTGTATCATTTCATCAACTTGTTTCTAGGGGAGTAAATCTTATGTACAAGGTTCACAACAAGCTTGGAATCTCCAAAAACTGAAAGGTGACCACAAACAATATTATAGGTGTTTTCAATGCCTAGTAATAAAGCTTCGAATTCAATGACATTTTACCTGTAAGCAAACTCCAACCTATAAGAAAAGTTATGGATTTTTCGTACAGGAGAAATCAAGATAATGTCAGTTTTGTTACCTTCATTAAAGCATGAACCATCAAAGTGGATGTGCCACATGCCATCATCTAAATCAACTTTTTCCAAGGGCATGTTATCCTCCTCAGAAAAGATGGAGTACACTCCTAGGTCTTCTTCGATATAGTTTACATTAGGTTGTGGGACACTCTCTATGTAAGGTGAAATCCTTCCCTCTCTAAGGAATATAATGTTTTTACCATTCTGAGGAACGGATAAATGTGTTACGTCGAGTGAGAGGTATCCACCTGTTAAGGCTTTCCAATCTCTTCCCAAGATGATTGAGTAATTTCTTACTGACATATCAATTTACCTGAATACGAAGGTTTTTCCTTATTTCAGGGTGTGCGCACAAAACTAAGGTCGCATCCTTAATCTCACCTATGGTATTTTGTTGTAGAATATTATAGGAGAGAATGCTTCTGGAATTTTCATTTGTACAATACAAGCCTAGCTCTTCCATAATAATCTTCGACATCGCACTTGGGCCTAAACTGCCATCACTGAGGCAACAATGGGCAATCTTATCCATAATATTTACATAAATATAAAAAGGGGGATTTATTACAGGATATATAAAGTTATGTACACCTACTTTATTTCCAGACGAATCCTCTTCATTCACCTCTTCAGAGAGGTTGTCTACAACATAATATTTTCCGTCCATAAATTGTTTCAGATGCCTCTGTTGTTTAGGGACGACAACCATGTCCAGAAGGGTGGCATATGCTTTGATGTTGGCCAACTGATTCAGAATATTGTATTTGGAAGAGGGGAGAGGGGAAATCGTTCCTTGACTATCAGGAACCTTAGGAACCTAAACCGTAGAATCTAGTGATGATGAGCTTGGGATGGAATAATTGCGGGGAGGATCACATTTTCCTTTGGCAGCGTAGTATTTGTTCCTAGTATTGATGATCATGACATCCTCCGGCTCTGCAAAATATAGGACAACGATGGTAGTTTCTGGTCTTTTACCAAATATCTTATCTTAGGCACTCTTCCTTACCTCACATGTGGCTTCCTCATGGTGTTCCTCACAAAAGTTACACCAACTTCAAGGCAAGATAGCCTTGGGCTGAAAATTATTTTCAATTGGGTTTCTAAAGGGGGTTGCAGAAGAGGATGAAGCTCCATGTGTTAGAGGGGAGACATTTCCCTTTCGCTCATATGATATCATATGATTATTCATATCTTGTACTACTTGTAAGAGGGTGGACATGTCTATCTGTTTAACCGATTCTCCCTGGGGAAGACCTGTTCTTTCGAGTTGTTCTTCATATTTTAAACAAGTATGCAAAGCGTAACCGAGATTATCAATAGACTTTTCCTCAAGCCTATGATGATAGGGGGAAGGTAATGCATTATAGTAATGCATGAAAGTGGCTTGGTTCTGAGGTTGAATGAACTCAGGGATTTGATTGTATATCTTAGTGAAACACAAGTTGAAAGACTTGATGGTCTCACCATCCTTATAGGCGATGTTATTTCACTCCCATAACTGCTCAGCTGGGATTTTAGATTTCCCATAGGTGGATCTGAACCAATAGACGAACTTCTCCCAAGTAGACAAAATATTAGGAGGAAGGTCAAAGAAATCGATCGCATCCTTTCCTTTCAAGGAATTGAATAATAAGCACATGCAAGGAACGTTGTCATATTCTCCTATGTTGTGACAAGCATTGGAAAATGCCACCAGGTGTTCGTTTGTAGTGACAATGTTATTCCCCGAAAACCTAGGGAGATGTTATTTGAATTTAGGAAGTGGATGAGTAGCAGGTGCTAGGTTAAGAGGAAAGGACACATACTACAGTGTGGTTGTGGCATCTTATTCAAATTGAAAAATACCATACTTTTTAATGAATTTGGTGGGAATTGTGGTAGATTGGACAGGGATATGGTGGTTATATAAGCTACCAATCACTGATGTGTTGGTTGTGGAGCCTGATTATCTTCCTGATTTAGAGGTCTTTTACTTTCAGCCGTGTTTATACCCCATGAAGTATTTACACCCCAGAAGTATGTACACTCTTCCACATGGAGGAGTGCAGAGGGGGGGTACCCCCTCTGCGAGGTTCGAGGGGGCTATCCCCCTGGCTGGGGGGTCTGGGGGCAAGAGGACCCCCAGTGGGGGTTTGGGGGTGAAGCCCTGGAAGCAAAAATTGCCTTGTTAAAGTATATTGTAATTTCATTGTAAATCTGGACCGTTCATTATAAGGTCGCATATCTAACGATAGATATTATGTTAGGGTTTTTTGCCCTAGAAGGCAACCCTCTTTTATGAGGGAAATGTATGGCGGCTATGTAGGTTGGCAAGTATTGTATTCTGAGAGAGGAGACTGTGAGAGAAAGAAGAGGAAGTTACAGCGGGTTTTGTTGTAGGTTGTATCCCTTCATTTTGTTGGATAATAATAAAGAAAGGACCTAGCAATTTCTCTGGTGGATGTAGCCCACACTGGGTGAACCACGTAAATCTGTGTCTCTCTTGTATTGTGTATCTTCTGTGTTTTATTTCCGCATTTGTTTTATTTTATTTCTCCGCGGTCCTGTTTTTATAACATGATGGAGATGAATACTGAGAGGAGGAAGCACTTTCAGTGCCACTAGAGCCACCACTAGTTGCCATCTTGTTGATGATAGGTGAGGGAGAGAAAGACGAACTAGATGAATCAGACAAAGTTCTCTTGTAATATACCAGATATAAAAGTATGAAAAATAGAAATAAAATGATAGAAATGGCAGAATAACAACAATATAACTAGAACAATCACCACAATAACACTAAAATGATATAAGAATAACAACAGAAATAACACTTTTATTCTAAGAGAAATGTTCACGGGCCTCTTCAAGGGGGAAACTTCCAGTCGAGTAGATCTCTATTACAATAATATCCAAGCTAGGGTTCTCATACCCTAGACTCCAATTTATACTAAATATGTCTATCAAAAGAAGCATCTAGAGGAAGATCCTTCTAGAAGCAGAATATTCTATTAGGTCTTCTTACATTTGACTTATTCTATTTTATTGCAAGGCCTTATTAATATTGACCTTTATTACATCTGAATATATTGTTCTACCTATGTGCGGGTTAGGACCCTAACATGTCCTCCCCCTTAAAAACAGTCGTGTCCTCGAGGCTTGAGATGTGGAAATTGTTGCAGAATGGTAGTTGGTTCCCAAGTGGCATCTGCTGGAGTTGTATCTTTCCACTAGACTAACACTTCCTTGATGGTTCTCTGATGCAGGCGACGTTCATGCTGGTCCAAAAATTATTGTGGTTGTAGCCAAATGGATCCTTCTTCGGCTAACTCAAGAAGGTTGGTTTGAATTTGGCACTTAGTTCCAATCACCTTCTTTAAGCATGAAACATGAAAAATGGGATGTAGCATCGAATGACTGGGAAAAGCTAATTGATAGGCCACCTGTCCCACACACTTGAGAACGGTATAAGGACCATAAAATTTCAGCGCTAGCTTCTGACACTGCTCGGCCTTGAGGGAATTTTGCTTGTAAGGTTGCAGTCGAAGAAACACCTGATCCCCTTTTACAAATTGAAGTTCAAAGCGACCTTGAACTACTTTTTTCTTCATGTGATTTTGTGCCATGACCAAATTCTCTTTGAGGGTATGGAGAATAGCCTCTCAAACTGTAACTGTTTGGTCAACTGCCTAGACCTTCGAGACATCGGGTAGGTATGAGAGAACTGAAGGTGGATTCTGCCCATATACTGCTTCAAAAGGAGTCATGCGTGTAGTTGTATGGTATGAATTGTTGTACCACCATTCAGCTAGGGGTAACCATTGAGCCCACTGATTTTTATTTTCCAAGGCAAAACACCTCAAATATATTTCCAAACACTTGTTGACAACTTTCGTTTGACTGTGATTCTGGGGATGATAAGTTGTGTTGAGATGCAATTGGGTGCCTTGTATATTGAATAGTTCTTGCCAAAAATTGTTGGTGAAATTTGGGTTGCGATCAGAAACAATAGAGTGTGGCATGCCATGAAGCTTGAAGACCTGATCCATGAAAAGTTGAGCCACCGTGGATGTTGTAAATGGGTGTTGAAGAGCACAGAAATGAGCATACTTGGAAAGGCGATCAACAACCACCATGATGACTGATTTATTTCTTGATTTGGGTAAGCCTATAATAAAATCCATAGAGATATCCCTCCAAATAGTAGGTGGAATCGGAAGCGGTTGTAGTGTGCTCGGAGATTTTACTATTTCTCCCTTGTTGCGTTGACACACATCACATTCAATGAGAAAATTATGGATGTCTTGTTTGATACCATCCCTAGAAAAAAGAACGTTTGTCCCTATCATTGGTTTTGGTGAACCCAGAGTGCCCCGCTGTGGGTGTAGCATGAAGCTTAGAAAGTACCATGGATTTAAGTTTTGATTGTTTACTTAAATACAACGGCCTTTGTATCGAAGCTCATCATGGAGCCAAGAGTACCCTTGGGAAGCTGGAGCATTGGACTACAATTGTTGGATCAGATGCGAAATTTTGGGATCTTGTAGCCATTCCTAGTGAACGGCCTGAAGCCAATCTGGTACAATGAAGGAAAGAGAAAAAAGGGATCCTTCATCTTCATATTTTCAGGAAAGTGCATCCGCAACCATATTGTCTTTGCCTTTCTTGTAAATTATCTCATAATCATATCCAAAGAGCTTAGTCACCCCTTTTTGTTGCTCTGGGGAGGAAATGTGTTGTTCTAGAAAATACTTGAGGCTTTGATGGTCTGTCTTAATTTGGAAGTGTTTCCCCAATAGATAAGGGCGCCACAGATCAATGACATGCAAAATAGCCAACATTTCCTTTTCATAGATTGATTTTCCCAGATTTCTTTCAGACAATTGCTTGCTAGTAAAGGCCAAAGGTCGACCCTCTTGCATAAGGACAACACCAATTCCTTTCTGTGAAGCATCACATTCCAAGACAAAGGTATTTGTGAAATCAAGAAGGGAAAGGACTGGAGTGGTGCACATGGCCATATTCAAGGTTTTAAAATCTTGAGCAGTGGCTGGGGTCCAAGTGAAAGAGTTCTTTTTTAGAAGTGTAGTGAGAGGTGCTGCAATCTTTCCATTATTCTTAACAAACTTGTGATAATAACCTGTTAAGCCAAGAAATCCACGCAAAATTTTGAGAATATTTGGGTGAGTCCAGTCTTTCATAGCTTCAATATTTTTAGGATCCACCATAACATCGTCCTTTCCAAACAGATGACCCAAGTACTCGACTTATGAGGCACCAAAATCACATTTAGAATGTTTCAGGAAAAGTTGGTGCTGAGAGAGTAGATGGATAACTCAATCCACATGAGCAAGATGGTATGTCCAGATTCTGCTATAGATGAGGATATAATCAAAGAAAACTAAGACAAAATGAAGAAGAAAAGGATAGAAGACATGATTCATGAATCTTTGGAAGGTGGAGGGGGCATTACACAAACCAAAGGGCATGACCAAAAAATCATAGTGGCCCTCATGAGTTCTAAAGGAATTCTTGGGAATGTCTACCTCTTTCATATGTATCTGGTGGTAGCCTGAATGAAGATCAAGTTTAGTAAAGAATTGGGTGCCACTCAATTCATCCAAGAGGTCATCAATGATAGGAATGGGAAATTTGTCTTTAATGGTCAGTTTGTTGAGGGCACGGAAGTCAAGACACATTCACCAAGAACCTTCTTTCTTCAGGACCATGACCACGGGAGAAGAGTAGGGGCTCGTACTAGGGTGGATAACGCCTGCATTAAGGAGTTCTTGGACCATTTTCTCAATTTCATTTTTTTGGGAAAAGGGGTGACGATACGGACGAATATTGGGAGGAAGGTTTCTGGGTACAAGGGGAATGGAATGATAATGAACACCACAGGAAGTAGGGAGTCCCTGGGGAGTGGAAAATACCACTTGATGTTTAGAAAGGATGGCTTAGATATCTTGCAGCACAGAGGGTGTCTTTATTTCTTGTATGGCATGGAGTTGGGCAATAACACCAGAATGAACTTTTTTGAGAAACTTTTCCATGTGATGGGAACTAATGATCCCAAGTGAATTGACAGTGATGCTTTGGAACTTATATTGGTGGCCCTCCTAGTCGAATTTCATGGTTAATTCCTTAAAATCCATGAGAATGGGACCCAAAGTCCTTAGTCAGTCTGCACCCAACATAATGTCACAATCGCCCATGTCGATAGAAAACATATGAGATTTCAGGTGGTAGTCACCAATTTGGAGACACACATTTTCATAATGCCCTCCACATTTCATGGAGCCACCATTGGAAATCATGATTTGGAAATTATTGATGGCATGGATGTAGAAATGAGTTTCTTGGGCAATTCGGTGATGAATAAAATTATGGGTGCTTCCACTATCAACCAAAATGATGACCTTCCTATGCTTGATGTAACCGATTAGCTTGAGGGTTTGGGGAGCGAAGAATCCAGTGAGAGCATTGAGGGAAATGACCGGTTCTACTTCGGGAGGGGTTATGTCAGTGGTTTCAGGTGACTTAGATACAAGGGGAGTTTCAACATCCTCTTCCGAAATATCCTATGAGATGTCCATAAAAATATTTTGTTCCTTACGCTTGTGGCTCGGGTAATATTTGTCATCAAAATTATAACAAAGGCCTTTGAGTTGGTGTTCATCCATTTCAGCCCTGGTCAATTTTTGGATCTTTAGTGGAGAGGAGGGAGTAGTGGGATTTACTGGTTTAGTGTGAGGGATAAAGGAGGGTTTATGATTTTGAGAAGATACAACCTATTGTAATTATTTAGCTCTTTTAGTAGCCTCCACCCAAGTCTGAGGTTGAGCCATGAGGCCACTGATAAAACACTCTCGGAAGAAGGCATCATACATGCCCTCTGTCCGGAAAGCTAGGCACTCAAAGGTAGCTATAAAGTCTTCCACTGTTACTGATTGTTTCAACTTTGTCAAACGGACCAAATGGTTGGTTTCAATGTCAAAGCGTTCATAAATATCTTCCACAAAGTGTGTCCAAGCAATATACCCTTGATGGGAAGTTTTTCTCCATTGCCACCATTGCCAACATTCTTGATCTAGATGGAGAATATCATACCGGAGTTTGGCCAATTCATTTGTAATGTTGTATAAGATAAATAATGTTCCATTTGGGTTACCCAACCAGTGGGGTCTGAGCCATCAAATTTGGTCACATCCACCCATGGAAGGCATAGGTTACGTTGAAAGTGATGGTGTTGAAAGTTATGGGAATGAGAGGAATTTTCAGCTTCAGTATGTGGAGGTGAGTCAGAGGAAGGGTTATCTGTAGGGATATGCAACTTGGTGTAGAGCATTGAAAAGACAAATTCAAGCTAGGTGGTCAGGTCTTGTTTAATTTCCTCCATTGAGGATTGCATGGTTGTATTGATGGCGGCAACATTGGCACTGAGTTGTTTCACTTCTTGTTGGGTCTCGGTGAGATTAGATTGCAAGGTATTGAAATGAGATTCCAAGTCTTGGCTATGGGTATGGGACATGAGGACAAGGGAACCGAAAAGGGTTGGGTATGATATGTATGAATGTGATAAGGGCGAAGAGATGAACCCAATGGAATAGGTCTCAAATAATGGTGAAAAATTTTCCAGATTTTTTTTTTTTACACCTGTGGAGTTATACTCTGGTCTGAAGAATACTACAGTGATGAAATGCACAAACACTTAACCAGGAATAAATGTGTAGTGATTTGGCAACCCAAACACAGTTGCACGACAATAGATCTTGTTTGTTTTAATTTTTTTATGCTTCTATCCCCAAGGGTTAGGTATTCAAGGGTTCTACAAATAAGGGTTTTCCCTGTGCTATAGCTCTCTAATATACGTGCGGGGTCCAATAGTAGTACTCGGCCCAATATCTAAAGGAACTAACTAAGGAGGCTATACCGTACCCTTAGTCATACTACCCGACTACCCAGGTACTAGAGAGTGTCCTCCGGAGTGTAGTTCTTGGTGGCACTATAGCAGTCAGGCGGCTGATCGATTTATCTAAAGAGGGCTTCAGGTAATCTAGGCTGATCCATACACAGGTGTTTTCTGGTGCGCTACCACTCGAAGGGGTACCAACAGGGGTTACAAGGGTGGCCAACAGATGTTCTCTTAAGTACCACTTGTATTTCTTTCATGTATGACTCCCTTAACCGTGGGTTTATGCATGTAACGACATATCTCTATGGCTTAAAGATGTCGGAATACGTCTCTACCCTGAAATAAAAATTACCCACAATTTCTGCCGTGGAAATTTCTCTGATACCACTTGTAATATACCAGATATAAAAAGTATGCAGAACAAAAATAAAATGACAGAAATGGAAAAATAATAATAATATAACCAGAAAAATCACCACAATAACACTAAAATGATATAAGAATAACAACAGAAATAGCACTTTGATTTTGAGAGAAATGTTCACGGGCCTCTTCAAGGGGGAAACCTCCAATCGAGCAGATCTCTATTACAATAATATCCAAGCTAGGGTTCTCATACCCTTGACTCCTATTTATACTAAATATGTCTATCAAAAGAAGAATCTAGAGGAAGATCCTTCTAGAAGCGGAAGCTTCTATTAGGTCTTCTTACATTTGACTTATTCTATTTTATTGCAAGGCCTTATTAATATTGACCTTTATTACATCCAAATATATTTTTCTACCTATGTGCATGTTAGGACCCTAACATCTCCTTAGAGCACTTTGTTGGGTTGACAGCACAACGTTCTTTATTCCAATTTCAACAATAGGATTAATTTCAGGTGATAAGCCTCTTCTTCTTCTAGAAACATGAGAGTCTAAGGACATGAAAGTAAGGCCAAAACAGAAGGAACAAGAAGGTTATTGTTGATTTCTAGGTTGTCTACATATATCTTCCCAACATTCTTGGGCATTAATATCTTATTCAATTGCTACCCACGAATGATTAAGCTCAGCACGAGTATTGGCAGTGTCTAAAATGGTGTTGAACAAATTCAAAGCAATGTTGGTATGATCTTGAAGACTGGGCTCAATATTGGGCTGCCTTGCAACAGGCACAGTCGTGAAGAAATAAAACAGTCAAAGAATCAATATAAAAAAATAGATGTATTCGATGTTAATCCAGCATAAAATTAACCAGAGAGATATTGAAGATCTCCCCAGTATGGTCGCCAAATAAATGTTGAGGAAAAGATACGAAATGATCTTACTCAAACATTTTCAGATCCATCTTGGCTAAAGAAATATAGACGGGAATATCACCCTATGTTTATAGCCATCAAATTGATATCCTAATTCACAAGTATTATTTACAAGTGCTTAGGCTATTTTTTTATAATTAAAAGCTTGTTGAAAAAATCATTTTTTATGTAATTTTCTGAATGTATCAGATGATTAAATAGATATAGAGACAAAAGTAAAGACACTAATTCAATGATCAACACATATGAGACTTAAAGCAATCCTTTATTTCATTCCAATTCATCAAAGAATTGTTCTCTTTACAAAATTTCCTAAGGAAGTTTTGGACCAAAGTCAAACTTAGACGTCCTCGATGAAACATAAAAAAGGACTTCTGACAGAAAATAAAAAAATTGAACTTGAAAAGCTAGATCATCTTGCCATAGATTTTTGCCCACTAGACTCTGCACAATAGCATTTTTTAGTCATGAAAACTAATTCACAAACAGACAAGTCTACACAGACTATCAAAGATAGATCAGCACCTCTGAAAAATAAGTGTCTGAATGATGTAATTCAACCATGAATCTTGTTGTCTACAATAAGACCCTACTATCCAAAAAAATAAATTAGGCTTCTCATGAATTAAGGAATGAATGAAAATTGAATTATCTCAAAAAACTTCAAGACCAAACCTTAGTATGCTTCTCCTTCTATCTCCCATTGTTCCTCCCTTTCCTTTTGCCTTTAAGCAAATTAGAATTGGTTGAAGTAGTTGAACTACTTCATTAGTTAAGTTAACTAAAAACTCAACCAACATTTTAGTTAGGGGGAAAAGTAATAAATCATAATAAGAGTTTTTAAATAAATAATAACTAGTAGGTGGGACCCCTTGTGACTCCCTTTAGATTTTAACAATCATAACACAACTAGTTAATTAAACAAAACATCCCTCCTTGTGACTCCCATCATCACATTCATATTTGACAATTTATCTCAATGATATTCAAAATTATTTTCAAAATATATTACTCATGTATCCAAAAAATAACATGTTGACCAAAATTTATGCATTCAACTGTCATCAAGAATAAATAAAATCAAACTTAAAATCCATATTTTCCACTCTAAGAGGCAATCCTTCCTTTGTTGTTGATGTCACCTTTTGATCTCTCTGAATTTTCCTCAGGCTATGCTGAGCCTTTAGGCCTAATATCATTGATCACATGAAAGAAATCATCCCTCAAATGCATGCGGGAGGACACAAATTTATCAGAGCCATTGGAGGGTAAGGAAGGGGCAACAATGGATGTTCTTTTGTTAGGGGCATGGTGGGCCTCAGTTTTCAACCTTTTACTCACATGGAAAGACTGAACTGGTGAGTGGAAAGGGGAATCTTGGAAAATTTGATTGATAGGCAGGGGAGCAGGTAAAGACAAGTTAGGCTAGCCACGAGGTTGGGAGACTACCGAGTGGACAATCTCTTGCCATCCATCATTTTCGGGAAGTTCAAGCTGCAATGAGACACGAGGGGGTACAGGGATACCAAGGGCCTGCAGAGCTTCGAAGGGAGGCCTTTCAAGCCTAGGTTGGACCACTCCTTGCCCAATCCAATTAAAAAACCCAGCTTGAAATAGTTGGCCTAACTCTTGCGAGTTAGCATCAAAGTGAATGGAGAATATTGGACTTCTAGGACCCCTGTTCCAATTACCTCTTCCTCGGTTACCTTTGCCATGGCTACCTCAGCTGAAAAAGCTCATTCCTGTATGCATGGTTGATTAGAAAATACTTCCTTTAACAACCATACATGACAACTCTTTTTAAAATATGAAATAAATTTTGGCTCAACAACATATTAGACTCATGCAATCCAATCCATACAAATTGTTTAATCATTGTCAATGAGCAGGGAGTGAGCAAAGGTTATGGGATATGTGAGGGGTTTTATTGAGTGAAAAAATGTTAAAATGAAGGGGAAAAGATCATGATTACTGCTCATAGACAACAGACAATCAACTGTAATGTAAACCAAAAAACATATCATTGTAATCCATCTTAAATAGTCATAATACAAAGTTCATCTTAATTGTGATTAAATTTTAGGAATAGGGAGTGAGTAATGAAAATGGGAAGGAAAGGGGATTGTAATTAGCAAAAATCGAAATAATGGTAGGGGGGGAAAGAGGATATTGTTCATAAAATCAATTAAGTAATCCATAGAACAATTATTTATTTAATGCAAACAATCCAACATTAACCAAATAGTTGTTGTGATCAATTAAACAAATTATGTGTATAATTTAACCAATATTGTGTGTTAACTTGCTCACGGTTCACATTTGAATTTTTAACACAGTGTCATCATACTCAAAATAATATTCTTTCCAAAGCAATCTGTATTAGAATTTTGTTTCCTCTCATTTGTCCCATTATATTTAAATCAAATTTCAAACGAACACACAAACATTTGTTTCCATTATGTTCAGCATCAAAACATCAACCATTGTTCATGAATTATCTCCTCAAGTCAAACCCAAACACAAGTTCTTTTAAAATTTTGCCTGATTCCATTCCTCTAATCAATTTAACAATTAAATTGTAATGAAACCATACTATTATAAAACCCATGCCCATCTCTGATATGATGCATGATATCCATAAACATACACAACAGACATCCAAGTCACAACTATCACCATTGTAAATTTCAATACTCCCGATTGGCAATTAAAACACACAGTAACAACAACCATTATTTCAACTTATACCATGTTGTAGGAAACACACAACAGAGCATATAACACAAATAGGAATACTCCCAATCAAACCATAAAACAATGTTGAGTTAACAATCCAACTATTACAACACAAGAGGCAGCGACTGTGTGCCCATTTCATTTCATGAGCCAACCAATTAACCATGTCGAGCTATCAATTCAACTATCATCATAATTAATGCAACAACTATCAAAAACCACTGTCAATGCTTATTAACAGAGACGAACCAATGATCACCATTGTTGATGCTACTCCACCAACTCATAACAGTCAACCATGTGCCCAACCAAAAATAATTGATTTCTTTATCAAAATCGGGCTTAAAATAATTAAGGGTGGGCTTTGAGTAATCAAGGGTTCTCTTGGTGAAACCAACACAGGGAGACTGGAGTCGACCACACCAACTATGGAGGAGAACCCTTCGAGACAACACGGTGGACACATAGGCCACATAACCGGTTTTTTTCAAGACGGGTGACAGTTCACACCAGGCAGGAGATATTATGAATAGAGGAGTAGAGGTTCCTCACTGGCCAATAAATAACACCAAGAACACGCAGGGCATAACCCTTGCAGTTTTCCCCAAAAAAATAAATAATGCTGATATAAAAGCAAAGCCATGAAATAGAAACCAACCCCTAAAGCGAGCCTCTTGGAATCATAGCCATCATAACCCACTGCGCAGACACCAACAACATAACGAGCCCACTACCAAGTGAAAACGATATGCAGTGACCCAAGGTGGCTCAAAATCAAACACAACAACCCCATAACACCAAATACGACTAGTAAGTTTACAAGAACTATGTAGAGATGGAAAACAAGTCTGGACCGAATGAAAACCTTCAACCAAAACCCATAATACAACAAAGAACCTTCATGGCTTCCCCCACACAGAATCATCAATACAATTGTGACTTCAACTATCCATTTTTTTTTCATTTACAATGAATACACACAACCAACCATTCAGAGAAATATCACAAGTTTATATAGTTTCCAGTCTCAAGAAAATCATAGACCAATACATCTCTGAGCCAATATCTATTTCATAACCAGAGCGAGTTCATGGATGGTGGAAAAGACATACCTATAACCAAAAATCTTTAAAAACGCGAGCTTGGTCGAACAGTTCTTCCTTTGCCTGAAAATTGGAGCTTAACCACAATGAACAAAAATTGAACAATAGCCAAGCTAGGGTGACGGCCAATGGGAGAGGTATGGAGTGACATGCAGTAAATGCACACCGCTTCCATCCTCCACTCATTCAATTACTTAGTACATGCCAGTCAGCCATCAATTAATCCATTCAATTAATCCATGCATTGAAATTAACATCCATTACTTGCCAAGTGTGCCACCCTATCCATACTAACCAATGTCCAAAACCATAACACATATCGAATGAGCCTTCATATAACTTAATACATCGTGTAGCCACTAACTTTGTTAGCTAGGACTAACAATAATCCTTTTAATTTAATTTTCATATAATGTAGCACAGCATAGTATAGGATAGGATAGCTCCTCTTCCTTGGATTTGTTTTCTCATATTTCTTTTATTTCTTATCATGACTAACATGTGTTTTTGTGCAGGTGTAACATGTAATAGACCATGGCGCCAATAGCATTGTAATAACAGTTCACATAATCCATCATGACATGGAATTGATAATTTAGAGTAACAAAACCCACACATAACATGCATTATCCATATGTTATTTGTTGCAAATAGAGCCTGTATTTCATCATCATGTTGAGATTCAACAAGAATATCCTAGTGAAAATTATTCACCTACACTAGGATGGATCCTCGGGATATTTTTAGGTGGAAGTCTATTTTTATATGATGAGGGAATTCTATTTATAAATGTATGTCAACTATTATTATCCCTTAATAATAGTTGGACAATAAATATTAGTCTATTCTCACTGAGCACTTGGAAATAGTTAACTGAAGTGTAAAATCAGTTAGCTATAGGAAATTTGAGTTCAAAGGTTGACTTGTGGGACATGCAAGTCAAATTAGTTGTAACTGAGTGATTCGAAATTGTAACAGAGTTGGATGTGTAGTTATGTGAGTTGTGAATTAGTTTAACGCAGTTAAGTGAGTTAAGCTTAGTTGTACTAGTTGTAACTAAACTTACCCTAGTGAGATATCAATGAATTAATTATTAGTTAATTCAAAATCAGT
>ML811205.1:127957-144204 GCA_009831015.1 Picea engelmannii | reverse complement strand
AATTCTCTTCTCGGTCAAGGTCAAGGTGCTCGGAGGGTGGCTTAAGGCCTGTGGTTGGGTGATGAGGGTATCGTCAATGGTTAAACGAGCACAATCCTCTATATTCTAACAAGAACTTTGTTCCCCGGTTCCTTGGTTTTCTATTGGGAAAGTAAGTGAGCCACATGCGCAGAGAATTGATATGGCCATGGCTTATGAATGAACATCCAACCATTCAATCCCACTTAACCCCATTGAGAAAACAAACATATCCCATAGGAGTAATCAAGTAGGTGGCAGTCGGTGGATGCCAACATATCCAAAAAGGTCAAGACAATTTCCTCATTGGCGACAACTTACTAGATGGGCACGTGTGAAAAGGTGCTACAACCCACCAAGGGTCACTGCGACCAACTAACTAAGGGTGAAGTGATGCAAGGGTGCATAGGAAGCATGTGCAACAACCTTGGAAAATAAGACATGTTCATGTATGAGGATGTCACTATCACAATTAAAGTACGACAACCCCAATCTTTTCATACCATAAAAAGTGACACCTCCATTGTATGGTACCTACAGGGAAGCCTATTAAGGTGGTAACTAGTAGTAAGTGTTCATATCACTGTAAAATATTACGCATGTTTGGAAATAAAAAGGAGTATCCATGCACCAAGATTGTAAAAGGGATGATGTGGTTCGGAAATCTAGAATGCTAGTGGGGCCACCTCATGAAGCTCTCGATCATTTACGTCTGATGAGACGTCTAGGATAGTAGAGGGAGAAATGTTCTAGTGGAAGTCAATGGACACACTAAGACACTCCAAGTTATTAATGATTTGATGCATACCTTACTAATTGTACCTCCATACCCACTTGGAAACTTTCCTCTCTTTGATTTAATAGTTGGCCAGCTAGTCATTGACATTACTATTTCTACAAGAAATGGTTCACAAATTCATAACAGTAGAACCATAGTGAAAAAGCAAGGAGAAGTACAATGTCAACAACCCAACAATATCACTTAGTCGAACCCAACAAAAATAGTTTAAATGTCTTCATCAAGCAAGCCACGGGGCTGAAATAAATCCAAGACTGCCCAAGATAGAAAAATAACAAATCCTCTATTGCCTCAACGCGTCAGCTTCATAGGATCTTAGACATGAAGAGTGTAGGATGTGCATTTTGTCAATTATGATTCTCAAGACCCTAATCAATTCCATACCCTGACTTTTCACAACTATGCAAAGYTGGTCCAAAGTGAAAACTACCAATGATTGGTAATCACACGAGAGTGGGCTAAACTACTTCGTCAAACCGACATATTGTCCCTGGTATATTTCCCTCACTTTTYCCATGAGGGGTYAGTGACCATCTGTGTCCACTTTTTATTTACTCACCTCCATGGGGGTTACCTTTGGTTGGAGGGGGAGGGGGGGGATATCTGGTGGATGCAACAACAATTCGTAGGGTTATAGGCTTACTCATGCACGACAAAGAATTCGAAAAAGAATTATTTGTGAAATATGCTACATAGAATGAGGTATATGGTAAGTACAGTACACATAGGGGCACACATGGGAAAATCATTTCTAAAATCAGTGCTCAGCTGGTTTGATTTTCTACCCAACTGCTCGCCTGTAAAATCCCCTGCAATCTTTCAAAGGAGTGCCCACTCRGGGTGGTCRTCATAGCTGAGYGATGTCTCRCAGGGGGCGATATTGCCTAGCCACRTTATATATTGAATGAATTCATTGATGACTACTTGGATKCCCAAAACCTCAAGAAGGACTTCCATTATAATTGGATTTTGATACTCCTCGCCATGGTCCTCTAGAGGCCCTCTCTAAGGTTTGAATGAGTTTTTGGGATTGGCCCTAAGTTTTCCACCCCCTGATTCCTATCACTACATGAAGGCAATGAACCTACTGCCCAAGACTCCCACGATAAAATATTTTAACATTGGTACCAACAATTAATCTAGGAAATTGTGTACCAAATTAGGGCATTAGGCCAAGTTCTTTCATCTCAAATTCTGCAGCGAGCTTCTTCTTACAAGCAATGATGATATTTTCTTCTCCAGTTAGAAATAAGTCATCCACATACAACAAAAATATAACAGGCTCATCATTCATAACCTTGAAGTAAATATTAGAGTCATCTTTACTCTTGATAAAGCCCAAGCTCATCAGGAAACTGTCAATTCTTCCATACCAAGCTCTAGGAGCTTGTTTCAATCCGTACAAAGCCTTCTTCAATCTGCAGACATGGTTTTTTCTATCTTCAACCTCAAACCCTTGAGGTTGTTCTATATACACTTCATCTTCAATGACACCATTTAATAAAGTTGTTTTCACGCCCATCTGGTGTAACTTCCATTTCATCTTAGTTGCAAGGGATATGATGGTTCTGATTGAAGTGTATCTAGATATAGGAGCAAATGTCTCTTCATAATCAATGACTTCCTTTTGATAAAATCCACAAGCTACAAATATTTATTTATATTTCTCAATACTTCCATCAGCAACAAGTTTTATCTTGTATAGCCATTTGGAAGATATTGCATCCTTGCTCATTGGTCTGGGAACTATTTCCCATACATCATTCTTTATAATGGATTAATTTTCTTCTATCATGGCATGTGACCATTC
Source organism: Picea engelmannii (assembly GCA_009831015.1). Lineage (NCBI taxonomy): Eukaryota > Viridiplantae > Streptophyta > Pinopsida > Pinales > Pinaceae > Picea > Picea engelmannii. The sequence goes on along the minus strand of ML811205.1, from coordinate 141,577 downwards.
TTTCTTCTGAATGGATTCTTCAAAGCAAGTAGGCTCCTTTTCTAAAATATCACACATCAAAGCCATGTAACTGCAGAATGGCTTGGGGTTTCTTGACTTGTCTCATGGTTCCTTCGAGGGCACCATACTTCTCTCCATCTTGAATAATTTCCCTTGCCCATGCTGGCTTTCTCTTGTGGGAGATTGTCATCTGGGGAGGTTCTTGAGATTATATTATGTCACGATCTTTTGGAATCTCCTCATCGGGGGAAGTTATGACTTCCCTCACTGGTTCTACAACTCTCGGAGCTACAGGTTCTTCTTCATATACTTCTTCAAACTGGCCTCTCATTTATTTCTTGAGTGATGTGTCTTCATCAAAGGTTACATCTCTGTTGATATCGATATGATGGTAACCTGGTAAATAAATTCTAAAGGCCTTTGATACCTCACAGTATCCAACAAATATTCCCTTCTTACCTGAAGGGTCCAGCTTGGTTCTCTTCTCTTTCGAAATGTGTACAAATACTGGACAACCAAATATTTTGAGATGGCTTACTTCTGGATTCTTTATGGAGAACATCTCTTCGGGGGTTTTGAATCCAAGTGCACTATGGGATAATTTTTTATGTACATACATTGTTGTTCTTGCTGCTTCTACCCATAATTGCATTGGAAGATCTTGATCGTGGATCATAGTCTTCATTGCTTCCATTATAGTTATGTTCTTTATTTCTGCTACACCATTTTGTTGAGGATTGTAGGGAGTGGTGAGATCCCTCTTGATCCCGGAATCTTTACAAAATTTTACAAACTCTTTTGAGGTGTATTCTCCTCCATTATCTAACCTGAGTATCTTGATCTTTCTTTCAGAGAGGTTCTCTATCAAGGCTTTGAATTCCTTTAATTTACCAAACACTTCATCTTTTGATTTCAAAAAGTAAACCCGGGTTTTGCGGGAATAGTCATCAATAAAAGATACATAGTATACATACCCACTAATGGAGGTTGGTGGCATTGGGACACATACATCTGAGAGGATGAGCTCTAAGATTCCTTTTGCTTTACTTTCTCTCTTCGGGAAAGGGTTTTTGATGTTATTTCCTTGTGCACATCCATTGCACACACCTTCATGGTCAACCTTGTATTCTGGTAGACCTGTGACTACCTTGCTTACATATGGTAATGCCTTGTAGTTGATGTGAGCTAGTCTTCTATGCCAAAGTTCACATGGATTCTCAATGGAATGATACAAGGCTACTTCTGAGTGACCTTTTAGCTAATACAAGCCACCTTCTTTTGTTCCAATAACAATTGCATCTCCTATGGTTTTTCCTTTAGGCCACATAAGAACTTCTCCATCTATGAAAGAAACTATGAAGCCTTTCTCATCTAAAGATGAGATATAAAGTAAGTTCTTTGTCAAACCTGGTACATATAGTACATCCTTCATCTTCATTGGGGTCCCTAAATCAAGTTTGTAATTTGACTCTCCTACTCCTTTGATAGGGTACTGGTAATCATCTCCAAGAGTAACTTTCTGGGGAAAGTTATTTTTTGTAAGGTTAGAGAGAATGTCTCTTTGACCTGTCATGTGCTTGGAAGCACCACTATCTATGAGCCAAGTATCCTCATCAGGTGACACTAATCCTGAGAAGGCAGAGATTAAGACATAGTCTTCAATCTGTTCTTTTATCATATTTGTGGGTGGCTCTTCATATTCAACTGTATGCGCATGGTGCCTTCTATTTCTCGTCTTGTATTCTTCTCTTCTAGCTAGACAATTCTTAGCAATATGTCCCATCTTGTCACAATGGTAACATTGGTAGGATGATAAATCCTTTTCTCTTCTTTGACCTTTTTGAAACTTCTGGAATCTCCTTGGAGGGTGAGATTATTTATGGTTGAATTTGTTTGGGGAGTGAGACTCCTTATGTTGATGAGTTTCCTTTTGGAAGTGAGACCTCTTCCTTCCTCCTTTAGTATGAGCAGTTAGTGCTTGATCTTAATCTCTTGATAATATTGCTTCTCAGTTAGTTACTCTTACTTCTTCTTGAATACATTCTTTCCACAGACTGTCAAAATGTAGTTTCTCCTTTCTTGTACAAATGGTTTGGATGAACGCATCCCAAAGTCTTGTGAGACCATTAAGAGTTGTCATTATGAGTTCATCTTCATCTAGGGTATCACCAATTGCTTCTAGTTGTTCTTTGAATTGTGATATTTTAGAGAAATATTCTTGAATTGTTTCTCCTTTCTACATCCTTGTATTTTTTAGTTGAGTTCTTAGATTCATCTTCCTGTGATCAAGTGATCTTTTTTTGAAGACACTTGAGGAAGCAAGTGATCTTTAATGGAGTTTGCAATTATCCTTTTAGCCCTAACCGTGTTCTTTTGGTGTTTTTCTTTAGTTGTAGCAACGGTAGGTTCTAGTACATCTTTAATGAATCTTGCTAGGTCATTTTCTTCAAGAATGAGTGCAATCGTATACTTCCAGGCACAAACGTTATCTACACCTTCTAGCTTGTCAACAAGCTTAGTGCTTGCAGACATCTTAACCTGGAGCTAGGAAGAAAAAAATTGAAAATGCTCAGAATTTAATTTGAACTTACCAAGAGGTGCACTTCGCTGAGGCGAGTAGCCTGGTGCATTCAGATTTCAGAAAATCCAAAATTTTCCCCTTCAAACTGGGCCTGTGAAATTCTAGACTAGAACTTCTAGTACTAGTTCTGGGTTCCTGGTTTTCTGGTTTTCTAGTACCAGTGAAAACTAGGATTTCACATTCTGGGAGTTCCGCCCACTGAAAAAACTGTGTTGATGCTACCAAAGAGTTAGCTAGGCTAGGGCACACTTCCTTGATGAGTTTTAGGCTAAAATTCCTCTTCAATAGAAAACCCTAATTTTCTTGTACAACAACAATGACATTTTTGCTTATCTAGTGAAAGGTGCTCTCTTCATCTTAGCTCTAATACCATGTTAATTTTTGAGCTATTATTAGGTTTCTTTTCAATTTACTAGATAACAATAGCATAGGTAGGATCATTGAGATAAATACAATCAAAAGATACACAATATTTATCCTGGGAAACCCTCATGGGGGAGAAAACCTAGCAAAAACTTCCTTAATATAGATGGCCAATACAATGCCAAGACAATAAATCAAAACACTAGAGAATATCCAACACTGAGCAATGTGCCTCTCTCTTCCTTCTTCTCCCAACTGCAGCTACCAAACTTGCGCACTTGATGAACGAATGAGTGAGTGAGTTAATGAGGCATTGGCTTCATTTATTTATACACGTTGGCATGCACTAGAAGGGTGTCTCCTCATTGGGCAAGGCTGACTTGTCTTCTTAGTGGTTAAAACCAATTTAATTAGGCTTGGGGGATGCCTTCTTAATTTGCATAATACAATTAGGGTTTGACCAATCCGCAAAGGGGGATTTGGTCAATTACAATGCCCGACGTGATGAATCCACAAAAAGGGATTGATCTGATGGATAATATTTCAATAATAAATAGAATACACTTTGCAATTACAATATTTCAATAGCACCTAGCGTAGTGACTTTGATTGATGCGCTCAAATGGCAGTTGTTATTGCAACAACAAATACAGGGGGAGGCCATTCAAAATATTGACCATCTTTGTCGCCAACTCAGGGGCATAATGTCAACATTTGACACTCTACCTCGACCACCAACGTTAGTGAGCAGTTTCAGTGATCCTGCATGGGTTCTTCAACTTGACCCGTCAGTCCCAAATCTAGTGGACCTGGCTAGTACCGACATCCTATTTGCACCAATTTTGACCCCCGTAGTGCATGACTGTGTTTCCACCCTACTCTCAAAATTGAGTGAATGACACCAAACACTTGGTCGTGCTCATGAACAACTACAACTCCAACATCAATTGGGCATTGCCACGGATAATGAGATGAGTGAACATTATCAAAAGGAGGTTTAGGATCACCAGGACTTGTATAATAAGTATGATACATAATTTGCGGCATATGCAACCACATAGGCTCAATATACTAAAATTAGTACAACATTCATTGATCTTATCAGGATGGTGGAAAATATATATGTGCAAATACCGACTACTTCATCACAAGGGCGTGACATTTCCCCTATATTAAGATTTTAGCCATGAAGGCTCGCCTACAAAATTTGGACTCACAACTTACAACTCTTCATCCGCCACTCCATCAAATGAGCCCGAAGGAAATTTAGTTGCAACACAAACTTATGTTGGCCAAAGTAACTGTCCAAGATGGCCAACATGGGGTGGAGGAATTTTTAAGTGTGGTCGACTACAACTTCACCTTATGGAATCATCTACATAATCTGCTTGAGTTGACTACCATTGATGACTGAATCTATGCGACCGAGGTTGCAATCACGCAACAAAAGAGTAGTTTGGCTTCTTTACCTCCAGGCAAGCGCGCCACTGTGATGGAAACTATTGTGTCCAAGAAAAAAGAGATCATTGCAGCCCACGTTGAGCAACAAAGCATATCAGAGCTCATCACTACTGCAAATGATAAGGTCTTAATCTTCTATACCCAGTTGATAGACAAACAGGTTGTTGTTGGTCCCTTGATCGAGAAATTGGAAAAAGTATATCTGACGTCTCCTCAGGTCATAGCAGCCGACGCATATGTGAATGTTCATCTCACTAAGGAACTTCAGGACAACCTCAATGAGCTTGATAGCCAATTCAAGGAGTTCGTCCAATAGCTCTTATAGACAGTATTGTCCATTGCATTGGTCATTCCATGAGACACTTGGATCGAAGACGAGCAAAGTAATAGTGGTGGAGGCCTATTGACACCCAAAGTTTTGGGTAAATATTAGCGCATGCACAAAGGAAGTTGTGCACACCTATTCTAGTTTTGTGTGTGCTCAAGCAGTTGCGCAAAGAATGACAGGAGGTGTGTGCGTTAGGTCAAGTTTTTTTATTTGCCCGTCAGTCTAAGTTCTGCCAATTACGCATCGGTCCGAGTTTTTTGATGCGTGCCAAAAATAAAAAAGACACTGCATGCACGTCGGAATCAAGAAAAAATGTTCGAGAAATATCCCCGAATGATTACAACAGGCAACACAAGAGAACGTGGCGCAAAAATAAGATGAGCTAGCAAGGTAGTTGAAATTGCCACAATTCGAGGCTATGTGGAATGCATGTGGTTGACAGAAGTGTGCGGGACTAGCAGTCAGAGGAGCGAGTGGGGAATAATTGAAAGTGACAGAGTGCCATAGGTGAGAAACAAATAAAAGGGAGCAACAACAACAAAAATAAAGTTAGCTAACTTGTTAGTCAGTTGGTTGGTGTTGTGATAGTTGTGGTGGGTATTGTTGTCATTGGGCTCGCTCTGAGCCTATGTTTGTAATGTCCCTGGTTGTAAGTTTGAGTCTATCACATTTACAAAGTCTAAAGAAAGCACATGGTGTTGTGTAATGTAATATTGGGCAAATGAATAATAGAGAAAGGTTATGTTGTTGTCAATGAATGGATTGCTTAAGGTATATTTGTGGTGATGGAATGAAGATAATAAAACTGCGATAATTATGGTCCTATGATGCGTTACTTATGTGTTAAGTGGATATGTGTGTATTGTTGTTACATATTGTTAGTATTAAGTTGTTTTCAATGGATGTTCTAAATGCCCACCCGGATGGAATTTTGTCCAATTAGTCCTTCATCATCATCAACACAAGACCAGATGGTCTCTGTGATCCTCATGGCATCTCAAGTGAGACATTCTTCAGTCTTTGGCTGAAGATTGATATGTCGATGCATTGGGGTTTTTTTTTGTCAAACTTTGGACGAACCTTGGGTCTTCTACCCCCTAGCATTAGGAAATACGTGCGCAAGTGCGATTGAGCCAACATTATTCCATAATGCAAGGAAAAGATCTAATAAATTTACTTGTTTCCTTCCTATAACCTCGCCACACTTGAGTGGATTACCTACCAATATGACTAGGGAACAACAATCTATGGAGCACAAAAGCTCATAGGAAACCAAAATAGAAGAAAGTGTTGATTTAGAGATTTGAACAATGTTTTGGAAGGTATGGCTATGGAATGTTGGGCTATGAGGACAAAACATAGAGAGCGAACGTGAAAGGTATTACAAACATAAAAACAATTAACATAACCCATGGGCATATGTTGGGTGATTTTGATGAGAAAGTAAACTACTTAGTTGGAAAGAGCCACCAATCAGAAACATTAATATGGAGTAGAGTAACAATTTTACTTTTTGGATCTATTTTGGTCAACTATCAACCATCCCAAAACATCCCAAAACATTAATATGGAATAGTCTAACTATTTTACTTTTTCGATATATTGATATTTTAATAGTCTAACTATTTTACTTTTTCGATCTATTTTAGTCATATATTGATCTTCTTAAGTTAATAGTTACTTTTTCGATCTATTTTGGTCATATATTAATATTTTAATAATCTAACTATTTTACTTTTTCGATATATTTTGGTCATATATTGATCTTTTTAAGTCTGATTTAACTGACATTAATATTGCTATGAGACTACTAATCTACTCTATTCCAATGAAAATCTGAATGTGTCTTGAAATAGCCATTTTGCATTTTGCATTTGGCTAGACATTGGTGATCCTCATTGAGCGAGATCATTTAGGTTTATTCAATACCTAGATTCTGAAAATGGAAACACCAAATTAATCTCAAGTAAAGGCAAATACCCATAGAAAAAGGAAAAGGGATCTAACAGTGAAATAACAGAGGGGCAAATGATATGGCCCATAGGGGGACCCATTCCATTAATCAGTAAGACACATTTTGACTCTCTTGTTTTCTGTTTCCCCGAGTTCAGATGCCAACTTTTAACAGTGTTTTCTGTTTCCCCGAGTTCAGATGCCAACTTTTAACAGCGGTCTCTTCTCTAGCTGGCTTTACACTCTAAATAAAATGAGGTTGCATCTAATCGAACAATGTGCATAATGCATATTATATTGCCAAACGAATTAATGACTCATATGCATATGATTGCATGGAGCTAATCTGGTTACAGATTTTCTTATTCATAGAAACTGAACTGAAAAGTAAGGAAACCGGAAAATTGTTACTAAAGCATTCCTCGAAAAAACTCCGCAGTTCTGGTTCAGAAATGGAGCATGGCAAAAAAACTTACTTACCAACTAAAACATGAATCCCAGCAAAAAAATTATCGATGTATTCATTTTTCCCTTCAAACTTGAGATCTCAAAGCTCAAAACAAATTGGGTCTCAACAGAAGAAAGCTATATTTGTCAAGCTAGTAAAGCATTTACTATCCAACTTCCTAAAACATACATATTGATTTTCTAATGCATTACATGCAGGGAGCCTGCCCTAGATTTTTTCGACGACTTTCCCATTTGCTTTGATGGGCGAAGCTCCACACACACACCCAGACTGAAGTACTCAGAACTTTGCATAGCTTGCAATGCATTGATGCACAAAACCAAGTTCTCCTTCAAATCTATATTCTTATCCAGCCTGTGAAAGATCTCTGAAGAAAAAGGGACTTGCCCCTGAAAGAACGTTACCACTCAGATTAAGGTGGTACACGTGAGAAAGATTGCCTATAATCAGGGGTATCCCGCGCGAGAGCATGTTGTTACCCAAAGACAAAGAGGTTAGATTCAAAAGTTTTCTCAAGTCACGAGATTTGAACCCAGGTACCCAGCATTAGCAAGCCTGAGCTCCTGAAGCTTTCTGAGATTCCCAAATTCAGCACACAAATGAGAAAACATTGGATCCTTATCCAATATAAAATACTGGAGGCTCTGTCAACTTCACAAAGAGGGCAGGAATCTACCTATGATTTTATTGTTGCTGAAAGCTATGAACTCCAAGTTTTTCAGGTTCAGTAAAGCCACAGGAATGTGGCCTATCAAGGAACAGGAGCTCAAATAGAGCTTCTGTGTTGCCCTCAGATTCCCAAGCAATGCTAGAATGGGTTCTTAAGGCATAACAAGCTACTTAAACTCTCCATTCTGACAGAGATTTTGTCCCTTGAAGAAATGTAACTCAAATCTAAATGCAAAAGACTATTTATACACCACAACTCTGGTGGCATACTCCCATGAATATTGCTCTGAGAGTATCATCAACTATAATCACCACAAGTTACCAAACTCCCTAGGAATTTCAGCAGTCAGGCCCTTGTTAGCATGCAGGCTCAATTGCTCCAACCTTATAGCTAGCCTCGTAAAACCAAAAGGAATTGTGATGTTCCTATGCATGAATCACTTGAATATAAAAATTGCCTGCAAATATGAGACCTTGACCTCGCTCCCAGGTTTGCACTCCAACCATGTAATTTACATTCTTTTGTTATCTGGAGAATATATTGTACCAACGTCTATAAAAAAAATTCCCAACAAAATACATTTAAATTCAATATCAATTTTATCTCAAACTGCTACCAAACTTCATGAATTATCTTCAAATTTTTTTCATAATAATTTGATGGTATGCACTTATTTGGTTTCATAATTTCATGGGAAACTCAAAAGTGAGAATAATGACAAAATAATGGATAAATTTGGGTTCTTCAAAAAATATTTTTTTGTATTTATTGTGCAAGTCCACAACTAAACAGTTATTTGGGTAAAAATAAAAGGCGGCAAAATTATACTGGACCAGCAGAAAATGTACATAAACTTTCAAAATTGGCCAATTCTTTCAGTTCTACCCATATAACTAATCTTACTTGTACATGCCAATATGGCAAAGGGGTTTGGCCCCACTCCATTGTACTGGCCAACATGGCAACTCGTAGAGTTACTTTAGACTTATGGTGAAATATCCCATTTTAAAATATATAGTAATATACATAACCAATAAAACCAACAAACATTTACACTATTTTATCACCACCATGATCCAAGTGGTGGTAATTTGTAGCACTAAACGCTCTTTTCACTGGAGTGCAGATGCTGCTTGATTCTTTCTACAATATAAAAGTACAAAAAGAAGCATCCCTCAGACAGTGTATGACTGTTGAATTGTATTAATATCCAAACCCTTGAGCCTTACAACAGACTCCACATGCCCCTTCAAAGTATTTATCTCTCTCAGCCTGTAAAGACAAGTTCAAATAATAATTAGACTGAAGCTGCTTTTCTATTTAGTAACCATAGGGAAGAAAGCAAGTGAAAAATAGCAAAGAAATATAGTACAAATCAAAAAGAAAATTAATCTCACCTTGCAATTTCAGCACGTCTTTTTGCCTCTTCGGCCATTTGATTGAGCTCCCTGAAGCTGCTTCTGTCACCAAACAGTTTTGTGTCTGGTGGTTGTAATCCATGCAAAGTCCTCTGAGCATGAGCCCATCTTATCTCTCTGGCCTCTCTTCCAAAATCCTTCTGGGTGGTAAAGGCAACCTGAAACACACAATAATTAAAAGCTAATCATCAGTAGTTTTGCAAGCAGATTTTCCTCATCAATCCAAGGACATGGCAATATTATTTCAATGAGGTAACAAATATTCCCTACTTATCCTGTTTAAAGTGATTTGCGTAATTATGATTTATACATCCTTGAAAAACACTTATCCTTGGCACATCATCATTCCTATCCAATCAATGGTGATATGGGGATGAATGATTAACATACCCTTTGCTGAATAAGTAAATCCCATGCCTTTCCACTGATGGCATACCGAATTGCAAACTTGATAAGATCAAGTGGAAGGTAAAAGATTATGTTGTAAAGCCATATTACCCCGGCCCAGCCCCAGCCTATGCCCCTTATAGATGCAAATTCCAAGTCCAAATAGACAGCAATTAATGTTGCACCCTGTGAGATGAGTAACATGGATAACAACAAAAGCCATTTAGGTTTCAAAAGTATATGCAAGAACTAAGTAAGGACATAAAAAGAAGACAAACCAGGCATCGGAATACCCACCAATTGAGCAATAGCAAATGCAGTTACGAGCAACAGGCCGGGACGCTCTACAAAAGACCAGCTTCGAGATCGAGTCACAAATATGAGAGCCTGACTTATAGTGCTGACTTGAAGATAAACCGCGGAATTTAGTTTCTGAGTATTTTCTTCACTCGGGATATGAAGACTGGAAACACCAAATGTTCTCTGAAAGCAAGGAACAAAAATCATAAAATTTTATTTTAAAGGAAACAAACATTGTTTATTTGAGGTGGAAAAACTCAGGGCTCAAACACAACACACTTATTAGGCACCCACATTCCTGCTGTCACTTAGGTAGTCTGCACCAGACTGCCCAGCCACAGTGGAAACTCACACAACTTTTTAATTCTTCCATTTCTCAAACCCCGTCAAATAATTTGCATAAGAAAATGATTTTGTTTTAATCTAAGTAGAATTGTCATACTGGAAAGAAATCTGTCTTGAAGGTGACCCAGAAAAATATGACAGTCATCATTGCTAGGTAACTGCCAATAATAACCCCTGTGGCAAAAATTTCTGAAAGGTTCCAGCTATCTGGCAGAGGTGACGGTTTCACCTTGTCTTTTGAGATTGTCATTATGGTACCTGGTAAAGTAACATAAACAGCAGTTCCAATTCAATAATAATCAATTGGACTTCATCTAATATATACTTTGCATTTGCATGCCTTCAATCAACTAAATACGGGTAGCAAATTGCAAGAGTAAAAGAATAATAAGAACAGTACTAACCATCATTTAATATAGCAATTATCAGTACCATGAAAGGTGGAAAATCAAACTTCCATATTAATGCCAAAAGCATGAAACCTAACTGTTTCACAAATAGAAAATTTATTAGAGATAAGATAAAGATAAGATAATTCATTTAATGTCCAACAAATGACAACTAAAAACATATTCTTAGATAAAAACGAGAGACTGCAAAAGAGCAGGCTTTCAGAATTTAGAAAATAGAATAAATTACAAAATAAGATCATGCAAACACCCTAATGTGTAGTATCAATAACTACATACTCAGTCACAACACCAAAATAGAGACCTTCCATTTATAACTTTGGTGTAGGGATTAGAAACAAGAAACAAGAAGCAAAACACAATACTTTTGGTTTTCCCTATTAATTGTCTTGGCATGTACACCTCATTCAATAATTATAAGATTGGTTTTCCTTCTTTAACCAGCCAAAAGAAAATCACTTACATCAACTTAATGACATGATATTATCAAATAAAAACTTACCACAATACGTATTGTTATACAAACAGCATAAATCTGAGTGACATGCAATCAAATATTAAACATTGTCAGTATCATGTAATAAGAATATCTAGCCAAAGCTTCCCCATTAAATTAAAAGGAATTATAGTTACTTGATTCAAAGCTGAGTGCAAGTCAAATGAACTTACAGTGTAATTCTTCATGCGTTGAAATATTGCACGGCTTGTTAACACAGCACTAATGATAACACTCAAGCCTGGCTCTGTGAGAACGATATCAGATGCACTTCGGGCTGCATCCGTTGCATCTGCAACAGCAATTCCAATATCTGCCTTCTTAAGTGCCGGTGCATCATTGACACCATCACCAGTCATGCCACAAATGTGTTTTCTTGCTTGCAGTCGTTTAACTATCTCATATTTATGTTCTGCATTCAGAATACAGGGATGGGATTATTAAGATATGGTATAAAAAACAGGAAACTACTGCATGTTCTAATTTTTGAGGAACTGCTGATGTTAGTGATTCACCAATTTGCAGCTAGCCAAGAAAGGTTAGCAGCGATGCCTGGGTAATTTTGAGATGACATAGTAACCTTCACTATAGCTTCTCAGGATGAAGATACCAACATTAAAACAAAGAAAAATAAAATAGAGTGCTTACCAGGGAAGACACCAGCAAAACCATCAGCCTTCTCAATCAAATCATCAATTTCTAGAGCTTCAGCAGAGTCATCTCTGGCCTGACCTAATAATGATGATGATGGATACATGTTTGTACCCATCCCCAATCGACGGCCTGTCTCCTTGCCTATAGCTAGCTGATCTCCTGATGAATTATTGAAGGAAAATTAAATTATTTTGCTTCATATATTTGCAAATTGCAATCATAAATAACTATGCAGCCACAACAAGATGAATAGATGTTAACAGTACCATCCCTCAATACAAGGAACTGGTTGACATCTATTCCACATTCTAAATAATCACACAAAAAAAAAATCATCCATACCTGTGATCATTTTAACACTCACACCCAGGTTGAGAGCCCTTCTTATTGTTTCTGCACTGTCATGGCGTGGAGGATCAAAAAGGGGCATGAGGCCAACAAATTGCCAGGGTCCTCCTGGACTTTCCTTCTTGCCATCTGGTACCTCCTATAAACATTTAAAACATGCAAGGCAAGTTCAAAAATGCGTATGCACAGCAATTGATAAAGAGAGTTTGCACCTAAAGTCCAGGCAGATTAATAACCTGATAGGCAATTGCAAGAGAACGAAGTCCACGGTCAGCAAACTTGCTTATCACAGTATGGACTTTGCGTTCAATTTCTGACTTGTTGTGTGCTAGGGCAAGGATCTGGAAAAACAATTAAAACCAAATGAGATTGATATGGATGGAGTATAAAATTATCTAACTAATTGTTAGCAGACCTTCTGTTTCATAAGAGGGAAAGAAGCAACAATCAAAGGTAAAGCTCAACCTGCTCAGGTGCACCTTTGCTAACTCTATGCATTCTGCCTTCCCTATCAATATAGGTGAGTGCAGTTCGTTTGTCAGTTGGGTTGAAAGGAAGAAAGTGAACCTCTTGAATACCTGCCCGCGCCTTCATAAACATGAAAAAAAACCAAGAGACAAAAGACAATCAGTCTGACAAATAGGAGCTCACTCATCAATAGACCTGTCCATGCCTGCTAAATTTATTTACCTCTTTAGGATCAGCCAGAACCCCAACAATAGCTGCATCAATTGCATCTTGGTTCTCTATTCTGGATGCTCTTGCAGCCATCAAGATAAGCACATCCTTATCAACTCCTTTTGCAAATACCTGTAAAAAAAACAAGCAATTAAACTGCTTGTCTGGATACAGCAAACTTCAAGGATTAGAAAAATATCCATCTCTAACCTCAACCAGGTTTTTGTCTACAGTAAGTTTATTCAATGTTAATGTTCCCGTCTTATCGCTACACAAAACATCCATCCCRGCCATTTCCTCAATAGCAGTCATCCTTTTAGTAATAGCACVCTGCCAAAGCAAAATAAAGAACAGTTATTTCACTCCATTAAGCTTCAAAACTGGAAAGTCTAGTATGATGAAGGAATCCAATTCCACAGGCTGACAGTCTTTAGAGATAAGATGGTGGCATTGTCTCCAAATGCAGAAAATCAATTAGAAGAAAATGAATAAACCTGTTGAGAAAGGCGATGTGAACCAATAGCCATAGTCACAGAAAGAACAGTAGGCATTGCTATTGGGATCCCACCAATAAGAAGCACCAATAGATTGTCAATTCCAGGCCGATATGGTCGGTCTTGGATTGGATATTGGACTATAATTTCCACTGCCATGCCAACAGCAATGGAACAAACACAGAAATTTCCAATTGCTCTCAAAACCTGTAAACACCATATAAGAGCAAAATATTGGCACATGAATATATCTTGTGGTAGTTAT